>JAYMSF010000572.1:0-15099 GCA_036897335.1 Silene vulgaris | reverse complement strand
ATAACATGCAGCGAGAAGCCCTTGGTGACGATTGCAAACACTGCATTGTAGTCGTAACATCTACTTTAGTGAAGGGGGTCTCACCAGGTAAATGATTGAAAATAATTATGGGGCACTTTTATCTTAATTTATGTTTTGATTAAGAAGTAATTAATCAAATAACTAACTGTGATTTTAATTATTTTTCGTTTTTTCTTTTTTACAGCTTCTTTAATATTATCCAATTCATCAGCAACCAAAATTCTCGGACACAATTCTCGGTTCATCATATGAACAAAGATCAATATACCAAAACATCACAAGGAAAAAACAAAGACAAATACAGCATAAAAAAAAAATATTCTTCAACGGACAATAACAGAACACTTAAAAAAAAAAAGGCAGAAAGAATAAGAAATAGCTAACCTGAACCCCAACTCGAAAACACGCATTAAGATGCTCTTAAGATATCTTCTTAACTCCTTGAAGCGACTGTTCGCAATTCAAACAGAATCGTAATCACCCTCATCATAGCACGAGACACCACACATCAACAATCGACAACGGGACCTGAAGTACACAGCAAAGTAATGTCAGATTTACAACCGAACATAACAGAATTAGTGACATTAAGGTCGAAACATATTTAAGTCGACTGGTCGAAACAAACATAACATAGCACAAGGTACCGCAGAACAAAACAAGACCTGAAGATGAAATAACCAAGTCCGGCTGAGATTATTTACTCTATTTCCTTATAAAATAAAGAATATTAAGGCGAAAAGATAACAAGATACATGCCATTGAGACGCGTGCGAGATATAAATTTCACAGAATTAATTTAAGGAACAATGTACAAACACCAAGTAAACGGACAAAAATAGACCTCAGCATGGAATAGAGAATCGATTTGTCTAAATTTAAAAATCGGTAAACTAACATAAATGGATGAACCAGAAATCCAGAATGACTAAAATAAGCTAAATATATACCTTAAATGAATATTGTTGTTGTGTTAATAGAGATAGCTGATACCCAAACAAACTAACATGATCTAAAACTCGAATTTTGATGGCCTCAACTGACCTTTACTCCAAAATGTACTGATAGTAATGACCTGATCTAATACAAATGAAAACACACAACAAACTGATCCATACCCAAACTAATCAGACTCCCACTAAAGCTGAATGACCTGACTGGCAGTTCTAAAAACAATGGCATGAAACATATGATCAGGTCAAAATTTAGAGAGAATAGATGTCTACCCTGATGTAAACCGAGTAGCCGCGTTATTAGATGACATCCGAGCCCTGGCAGCTCTTTCTTGTGACAATTGCTGAAGCACAAAACCCTCTCCTTTGCATTCTGAGCAGATACCAGTACCGCCACAAGCTTCACATTCCCTGAAATAAACAATTGTTACAAAAAAGTAATTTTATTAGTATTATATGACACCATCAAGCCAAAAAGTACAATAACATTAAACATTTAAAAGTCACAAAAGGCTTCTAAGTTAATATTGACATAAGAAAGCTTGAAAACAAATCAAGATGACATTGTGAAGATAGCAAGACAAAGGTAATAAAATTAACAACCCTATAATTAAGCAGATGAAACCGTTTAATATCTACGCCGACCAAATACAATTTTACTGATTTATCCCTAATCATCACGTCTTCATCAACCTTTCTAACCCGAAAATATAATAAAAATTGGTTCAGTAGATACAATTTTGAAGTAGGCTTTTCTGGTTTCCTCGGTGTATTGTACCAAAACTCCCTTTGCTTGACATATACTCCGTATAACATAAATTACATGAGAGACTATCATTCTCCAGTAAATAACCATTTCGAAAAAAAAAATTGATACACAAAGAAGTGCCTATAATTAGAGTTGTGTATCCTAGATTTCAACATTTAAGATGTCAAATGATCAGATTCAACAAAGAACAACACCTTGCGTGCATTCTGGATTGCTCACCTCAATCGTTACTCGACCCAATCTTTGAACAACAGCATCATGTAGACTGGGACATTGACCAAAGCAATCACAAATACCATCCCGAGCACCCGAAGAACTTGGTACACAACTCTTGCAGCTGTTGATTTGGTTGATCTTGGTAAGATCACTGCTGATGACCCTGGATTCCCGTCACTGTCAACTTTTACAGCACCTTCGTCCTGTGAGAGCGTTTGTCTTCTAGATGTACGCATCACAGCATTACCTCTGCATAAGTACAAGTAGTAAGTTTAGTTTAATTACTACTTTTAAGAGAGACTAATCTGAATCTCACATATAGGATTATCAGATAACGGAACAAACTCTTCGCCCGTTAACTGCTCTAAGTTTGAACCAAACTATCCCGGCAGACAAACACAATATAAGACTGCAAATCGAATGCTTTACTACTTTGAACAAATAAAATTGGTTCGTGAGCCGAAAAAATAACAATTACGCGCAGTTGAGACGCATAACCTACGAGAACAAATTACCTTAAAACTCACAAGCTCAATTAATCTCAATCAGACATAGAAAAAATCCAAAAATGACGTTATAGGTCAGATCAAATCAAAGAAAGACTAAAAACAGACGAGAAAACAACAAATCAACCAGAATTCGATAAAAACACAATTAACATACGAATCAAAAATGTAGAACAACCGAAGAATACAATAAATTCAAAAAAAAAAAAAACGGGCAATCATACTGGAATCGCAATTACGGTTGAACACAAACAACAACAACAATATCTACCCACCACAGACACTACATGCAAACTACATAAAAGACAAATACCAAAAGTAAGACAGATAGAAGACAAACCTCGAAGAAACATAAGCCCCGACTGTCCTGGTCATGGATCTGATAATCAAATACAGTGATATTGTGCCGATCGCTCGAAAATGCGCGCCATTTTTCCTTGAATTTGTACGAATTATACAAAGGAAGTCAATGTCTAACTAATCAGTAGACCATTATGTGAAAGACAATCTATCGCGAACCGCAATACCACTCAACTTGTTGAGCATTCAAAGCAATGCACAAGATTACCTATCAGAACTCACTATTCACTATTTGTCAGAAATATCAAATGGATCACCGCAGATAGATTTTAAAATTTGACAAAAGAAACAACACAAGTCAACCAACAACCAATGCAATTAATCGAGCTATAAAGGAAGTACAAGTGTACAACATCAACCACAAGTCAACACCATCACAACTCCACATCAATATCATTCTCATTATCAATCAATATGTGTGCTACAGATCATACGTCATACGAGGCATGCTACGAATTCTAATTAGTGGTACTCAAATCACACGTCGAACGTGCTCGACCACAGTGGTACTTAAATCACACGACGAACGTGTTCGGCCACCCGTCGGCACTCATATTACAAGAGGAACGTGCTCGATCGCCGCGATGGTACTCAAATAACATGATGAACGTTCTCGGCCGCCACATCCCAGATCATTAATGTGCACATCCTTCTTGTTTGAGAACACAAGAAAGCAATAATTGGGAGAAGTCAATCTCCCGAATTGACCCCTCAACGACAACCATCATACAATATCACAAATCAACCTCCATAACCATAGCAATATCACAATCCATCATCATTACAATAAATTACAATATCAACATAGACAAGATTACTCATATAGCTAAAAGGTTGAGTATGGAAACCCTATCTTAGCGACAAACCGAAAATTAAGCAAGCACTTAGAATTGTCCCTCTACGAATTCCTCACACAATGAAAATGCAAGTGAATAAGAGAAATGAAGCCCTAATCTAACAATCACAATCAATCTTCTCACAAGGTGATCATTAGAAGGAGAGGAATGTGATTAGCAAGAGTTTAGAATGGTTTTAGGGTTAATAATGTGTTTAAGAGAAGTTTAAAGCAAACAAAACCCTCCTTCTAATCACGAATAATTGAACCGACGGAAATACCCAGGGCGGTCCATTCGGTCGAGTAACACAGACTCACTCGACCAAGTGGCCAAAATGCTCGACCGAGTAACCACAAAACAGAATCACGTATAACGTGTTAACTTACTCGACCGACTAATCACTACTCAACCAAGTGAACTACAAAAATACGGAGAACTATATAGACACTTGTTAAGGTAGAAACTCAGTAGAAACGTAAACTCTAAATTATAACCTTTTAATTCAAATAAAATAAAATTGGTATAAACTTAGAAATAAAAAATTGCTAGTTTTTCATTTGATGCTATTATTATTGATTATTTAACGCATGCTTATATCCTTATAAAATATAACTGTAAATTGTTATCATTAGCTAGGCGCTAAATTTTTTTGAAGAAAATTCATAAATAGAGTGAAATCAGTCGTTTCGAGTAAAAAATTAAATATTTTCATTAAGATGAACATTTATAACAATACTCACTTTTCTTGATTAGTTTTGCATGTCGATTTTTTTCTCAAAATCAAAATATACTGAAGTGACATAGAATTAAGTATCGATTTAACCCATACTTAATACAGTAAAAAGTAAAACTCTATATATACGATATATCACATATATAATCCGTATTATTTAGGATCTAGACTAATCCGTATTATTTAGGATCTAGACTAGGCAAATAATCAAAACAAAAGAGTATATGGAGTATATATGGTATTATAGTGACATAAATGGTTACAAATACTGTATGAAATACTCCTAAAATCTAATAAAATCTAATAAAATCCAAAATGCATGCCTCGTGTAAGCTGTCGCCAGCAATTTCCAGTGTCATAGGAGTAGAATATAATCCCAAAAATAATACGGAGTAATCATAAAAAAACAAAAGTCAAACGTCAAACATACGGAGTATACAGACAGACAGACCGTATGTTCACCTCAAGTTACATGTCAGATCTTGTCATTCACTTTTGGGACCCACTGTCCCCTCAAATCAACGTCTCTAAATTCTCCTTCACTTGACCCCACCTCCATCCAACGGTTCATATCATCCTACAAATTACAACCGCCGTTTTCTATAGCCAATCAAATCCTCAGTAAAACCGTAAACACTTAGATCAACTGGTAAAAATCGTTTAAATTAACTAGAAGTCTCAAGTTCGAGTTGGATAAACCATTAAACCCTGCAAAAGTTCAAATCTTCTGATAAAAGATTGTTTAAATTAACTAGAACTAGAAGTATCGAGTTTGAATCGGATAAAATTTGTAAACAGTTAAATCAATTGATAAGTGTCCGTTTCAGTTAACTAGAGATTTCGAATTCGAGTGCCAGTAATAAGCCGATAAATAATTTATGGTTAATTTCATACGTTTGTTTAATACATGACGTGTATTTTTTAAAAAAAGGTATAAAATCAAGAGTACTCCATTTTTTATAACGTAAAATCACGCGTAATGTTAATGTAAGACGGTTTCTCAGTAAACTTTTTCTTATATATTCCCAAAAAATCAACTTCCTAATTTCTCGTTTCTTGCGTTCTCTCACTAGAAACTCCTCTGTCCTCTCTCTTTTAATTTTTCTCTCTCCGCCGTCGTTGCCGCCGTCTCCGGCGAAGCTCCGGCGACTTTTATCCGTTTTTCCCATTTCACCCTTCCCTCTCCTCCCCTATAAAACATTAAAAAAAATAAAAATTGAAAATCCTGAAAAATTAAAATCAACGTTTTCTATTAATAAACAATAAAATTCCTATAAATTTGCGTAACTGTTTTTACTATTACTCCCGAATAATCAGAGGAGAGGGAAGTTTAAGTTTTTACAGTAATTAATTTACTCTTTAAAAAAATTTACAAAAAAAATAAAACCTTTTTCTTTTTTTTGGAAAAAAAGTCAAGGTTTTTGTTAGGGTTTGAGAGAAAATGGCGCAAATTCAACAAATTCCGGCGAACGGTGCGGTGGCAGTGGGTGGAAGTGGTGCCGGAGTGGCGGCATTGGTTACGACGTCGTTGTATGTCGGAGATTTGGAGTTTAATGTGACTGATTCACAGATATATGATCTGTTTAGTCAATTGGGACAGGTGGTTTCTGTTAGGGTTTGCAGGGATTTGACTACGCGGCGTTCGCTTGGTTATGGCTATGTCAATTTTGCCAATCCTCAAGATGGTAATGTGTTGATCATTTGGTTGGTTATGTCAATTTTGCGAATTCTCGAGTTTAGTGTAGTGTGTGTTATTGTTTGATCATTTGGTTGGTTATGTCAATTTTGCGAATCTTCTAGATTGTAATGTGTTTAGTGTTGTGTGAGATTTTGTGTGATCAATTGGTTGGTTATGTCAATTTTGCGAATCCTCGAGTTCAGTGTCGTGTGTTATTGTTTGATCATTTGGTTGGTTATGTCAATTTTGCGAATCCTCTAGATTGTAATGTGTTTAGTGTTGTGTGTGATTTTGCGTGATCAATTGGTTGATTATGTCAATTTTACGAATCCTTGTGATGGTAATTGTTTTTTTTAGTGTAGTGTGTGATCATTTGGTTGGTTATGTCAATTTTGTTAATTCTCAAGTTTAGTATGGCGTGTGATTTTGTGTGATTATTTGGTTGGTTGTGTCAATTTTGCGAATCAGTCGCAATGTGTTTTTAGTGTGGTGTGTGGGTTGTGTGATCTTTTGGTTGGTTATTTCAATTTTGCCAATCTAATGGCATTTTTTTTAGTGTGGTGTGTGATTTTGTGTGATCATTTGGTTGATTATGTTTTTTTTAAGTTGTAATTGATCACTACCGGTTTCATAGTTAGAGTCTGCTAAAATGTGATTGTAGTGATATCCAAAACCCTTTAAAAACGGAGGTGTTTGAGTTTCGTGGCCTTTATTTGATACCATTGTAGGGCAAGATCTTTCTTCTAATGCGTATGGGGAGGATATTTAGTGTGATCACATGGGTTAATGTTTATATGGGCACTGGTGGTGTTTTGGATCATATACATTACCTTTCGTAAATTGTTTGTTATGTGTGTTTGTTTGTGACTGTTACTTTTGTTGGAATTATAGTTTCATCTTGTAAAGTTGGTGGCTTTTTTCCCCTTAGCTCTTCGTGAAATTTAATGTGATTGTGTTTGCTTTAGACTACAATGCTGTTAGAGGATACTTCTGTTGGAGACATTTTCCATTAGGATTTCCTAGGTGTAAGCTATTTCCTATCGTTTAATGTGGAGAAAAGGAAGGCGGGGTTGCAAATTAAGAAAAAAAGTAAAATTGTAATACAGAGTAGTATTTTTCTTGGGTTTTTAAGATAGATAACACAACTTTTTTCCATTAGTTTCTTATGTGCGCATGCCTTTTGAATGATGTAATTAGATGTTTGTTTAGCATTGATTTTCAGTGAATGACATGGTTGATGTTGTTTGAAAGTGCATGAGTTTATGTTTTCTCGCGTGACTGATAATTTAGAGTATTGTTGATTTCCAATGTGCACGATGTAGACATGGATGGGAAAAGGTGATTGCTTTTGTACTTTTTAGTAGTTTATCGTTACTTCGTAAGTGAGTTATGACTGAATTTTGATGGCGAGTTTCAGCATTGAAGTATTAGCAGGCTTGCATATTTTTAGAAGGGCTAACTGAATGAAAAAAAATGAAGTTGTGTTGTTAGGGAGTGAAGGGGTTTATCAGTTGTGCACTGGAAAAATGGGGTTTCTAACGTTGTGCAACCTGAAAATGCAGATTTTTTTTGACTGTTGTTGGAGGCACAACTTTGATTATGAACTTTAAAATCATAAAATGCGAAGCAATGATGACTTGTGCGGTCCAACCAAAATGAATTTCTTTATATTAGCCCGTTCAACAAATTTGTTTTCTGACATATGCCGAGTTCTTAGACTTAATGTTTTAGAGGCAGGCTTGAAAAGCATATAAAGGCAGGGGAGGGGAGTAGGGTTTGGCGACTGAGACGCACCTGTATGGCTGTATCAAAACATCTAATCTAATTTCATGCATGATAGTGCTCTTATTTAAACTTTGTGACTGATTAGCATTCTTGTTCAATGTCCAAACTCAATGAAAACCATGCATTTCTATGTCTAGGCGTTGTCTGATTTCTGTTACTTTTTGCAGCTGCAAGAGCCATAGAGCTGCTGAATTTTACTCCTCTCAACAGCAAGCCTATCAGGATTATGTACTCTCATCGTGATCCTAGTTCTCGTAAAAGCGGTACTGGAAACATCTTTATCAAGGTATTGATTCCCCTTTTTTCCCTAGCATTTCATGTTTGTGGTCCTCTTTATTGTTTGCAATTTTTAACTCTGCGTTCTCTTATTTTAATCGATTTATTCTTTTATTATTTATCTCTGTTTACCTATTTACTCGATGCAGAATTTGGACAAGGCCATTGACAACAAAGGATTGTATGATACATTTGCTTCCTTTGGGACAATCCTCTCATGTAAGGTTGCTACAGATTTTTCCGGGCAGTCGAAAGGATATGGCTTTGTGCAGTATGAGAGTGAGGACTCTGCCCAAAAGGCAATAGAAAAGTTGAATGGAATGCTGTTGAATGACAAGCAAGTGTATGTGGGCCCTTTTGTGCGCAGGCAAGAGAGAGAAAGCACGGTTGATAAAACTAAGTTCACTAATGTGTTTGTTAAGAACCTTGCTGAGACAGCAACCGATGAAGAATTAGCAAAAACTTTTGGTCAATTTGGGAAAATCACAAGTGCTGTTGTGATGCGTGATATAGATGGGAAATCAAAGTGCTTTGGATTTGTCAACTATGAAAATGCAGATGATGCTGCTAAGGCTGTTGATGATCTGAATGGACAGAAGTTCGATGATAAGGAGTGGTATGTTGGCAGAGCCCAGAAGAAGTCTGAAAGGGAAGCTGAGTTGAAGCAACGATTTGAGCAGAGTCTGAAAGAGGCAGTGGACAAATATCAAGGCACTAATCTTTATATTAAAAATTTGGATGATAGCATTAATGATGAGAAACTCAAAGAGTTATTTTCTCAATATGGCACGATCAGTTCTTGCAAGGTAGGTCATTTGCATCCTCGAAATTCAAATCGAATCTACACTTTGATTTTTTTCATTTTTTTTTTCAAGCTTATGCTTAAAAAGGTACATGTATGGCCCACGGGTCGGGAACTTCTTTTCCCAGTTGCAAATGTTTGAGTACTAGGCACTTAGGCAGGACTTTGCGGAGACCTGTATTTTTGGTGAATGTTTTTTCGTCGCAATTTCAGTTGCAGGTTGTGTAGCTGGTTTTGTAGTTTTGTAACTATTTTGATGGTCTTTTAATTTTTTGCAGGTTATGCGTGACCCTACTGGTGTAAGCAAAGGATCAGGCTTTGTTGCTTTTTCGACACCTGAAGAGGCATCTCGAGCTGTAAGTCGATTTCTACCCTGTCTTATTGGGAACAGTTGTGATGTATGTTAGCTTGCTTCCTCATCATGTGTTGTATTTTCTGTAGCTAATGGAGATGAATGGCAAGATGATTGTTAGCAAACCTCTTTATGTTGCACTGGCACAACGTAAGGAAGATCGGAGGGCTAGGTTACAGGTATTTACTTTATTTTTGTGAATGTGAAACAATTTTGACAATAAGCATCTATACCAGAGTAGTATTATGAACAAGTCTGTTGGCGCAATGGAGCATATGGAATTGTTTTATATATGGAGTATTACTTAGTATTTGGCTCCATAGATGAAAAATTGGTTGATCTGTTAGAATGCGGGAAATTCATACTCAAAAATCGGACACGGTCACTTTTTTTTACAAGAGGCGAGCTATGTTGTTTTATATGCAGGCCCAGTTCTCTCAAATGCGCCCTGTTGCAATCCCACCATCGGTTGGTCCTAGAATGCCGATCTATCCTCCTGGCGCTGCAGGGCTTGGACAGCAGATATATTATGGCCAAGGTCCACCTGCTATGATGCAACCCCAGGTAGCTCCTTTTTTTTCGTTTTTTTGTCAACTGATTTGTGGACTTTAAGGTGACCTAAATTGTTGCCTTATGGTGAGATTTCCATTTGGAGCTGTCTCATGTAGTCATGTGTCAGTGATTACGATGTTGTCTATTTTGTTAATAGTGGCATATGTAGTGGCCACTCTTGCTTTTCTTTTGGACTTTGTTAGTGACTAACATCATTGGCCTCTTTTTAGTACTAACCTCCATTTCTCTTTTTTTGCTATCCCAAAATCATTGGCCTCTTTTTATACTCTTCAAGTCCAGGTGTAATATAGATCTTAAATATGACCTCTAGTCAATGTGAACAATAAAAACAGGAAGGGGGGACTATCATTTTTGTTCCTAGTATTTTGCTTATTGTGAAATTAGTGTATTCCTGTAATTTGTAGTTCTCTGATATGTTTGACCCCCATCGGGATAGCTGTCTGTTTAACTGTTGGGCAAGTTCAAGAGAACTCTTATAGTCTTATGTTATCTCCTTGGGTCAATCCTTATTATTTCCTTGTTTGGTTTAAAATGGTAGCACGATTAGGACAGACAATTTTCGGGTGGAGTCAGTTTGTTGGTTTTAAAGCCGAGATTTATATCTTTTTTAAGATCTAGCATTTTAGCATCAAGTCATCAACTGCTTGTTTTAATGAAATTTATGGTCATGGTCAGCCTGGATTTGGATATCAGCATCAACTGATCCCTGGCATAAGGGGTGGTGCTCCTGTGCCAAATTTCTTCATGCCAATGGTTCAGCAGGGGCAGCAAGGGCAACGTCCTGGTGGCAGACGTACCGGTGGCGCTCCTGGGCAGCAAAACCAGCAGCCCATGCCTATTATGCAGCAACAGGTAGTCCTTTAAAACACATTTTCTTGTATAGAGTGATCTCATAAACAAATTGTCCTAGACATTTTTTGTTTTGCATACGGTCTTGCATGGACTACGTAGCATCATTTCAATATATCAGGTTGTTAGATTCGTCTTGCCTTTTGATGTAGGACGTCTTATAGGAGAGTAAATGTCTTTAAAATTTTGATGATTTCAGTGAGTTTTATCATAAAGACTTGTTCTGAGGTTACACTCGTGTCTTTTAAATGTTTAGATGCTACCAAGGGGACGTTATCGCTACCCTCCAGCACGTGGTCTACCAGATGCTCCTATCACAGGTGTTGCGGGAGGCGTGCTCCCCAATGCTCAGTTTGACATCAGTGGACTGCCAATACGTGATGCTGCATTATCTCCAACTGTTCCTGTTGGCACTTTGGCTACCATGCTGGCTAATGCTACTCCTGATCAACAGCGGGTGGTTAGTATCTTTTCTATATGCCTTAACCCTTAATTTTTCGAGGTTGATTTTGTGGGAAATTCTGCACTTTCCACCGTATTTTATGAGAACTGATTACGCGAACTTTAAGGCCTATCACAAACTGGGGTGGTCTCACTCTCATATGGACTTGAAAAGGTCTTTCGGGGGTTAGTTTAGATCGGGGTCATTTTGTCAGTCTCGGACTCTCGATCGATTATTTCATCTATATTATTATGGTGAACTGGGTCGGGTCAATTCATGTTGAGACCCCCTTGAGCCGTGCCACTGCCGGGTACATGTCAGTTTGAGTAGTTGTTTTTAGGTCAATGGTTACGTGACATATCTGCGTTGGGGTCATATCAGACTGACATGTGCATAAAAAATATCTTCCTGGGGAAAGTCTGAACGTTCCATCCTGTTTGATGAAAACTCATTACCTTAACTTTAAGGACTACATAAACTGAAAATTGGGACTTTTGGGTTAGTTTAGATCAGATAATTTTGGTCAGTTTCGGTTGGAGATTGCAGCATATTCGGCACTTGAAGTTTGAATTGGTAACCCTTTTGAGTTCTGTGCTACTGTCGTCGGGTACATGTCGAGTAGTCATTTTCGGGACAATGGCTGTGTGACGTGTCAGCGACGGGTCGTATTGGACTGTTTCATTTTGACTCGGTTTCTTTTGGGTGGCTTAGCCGAGCCGGGACAATTTGGGGTTTGATCGGGTCCTGAGTTGAGCTATCTGGGTCTAGGTCTCGTGGCGACATATTGCATAAAAAATAACCTTTCTCTAATGTTGTCAAATGTTCAGCTATTGGGAGAGAACCTGTATCCACAGGTGGAGCAACTGGAGCCAGAAATGGCAGCAAAGGTAACGGGAATGCTGCTAGAGATGGACCAACCTGAGGTACTGCATTTACTGGAATCTCCAGATGCGTTGAAGTCCAAGGTTGCCGAGGCTATGGATGTCTTGCGGAATGTCGCTCACCAGCAGTCCTCTCCTAGCAACAACACTGCTGATCAACTTGCTGGCTTGTCACTTACTGACAACCTTTCTTAAATGTCTTACACCTTCTGACGGAACATTAAACTCGTTTTATGGTTTGTGTAACTCTTGATTCGTGGTACCTTTGAAGGTTTTCATGGAGTTTGGTTTGAGACTTTCATTTGTTCTGGTTTTTGATTGCATATGCATTTTTTTTTCCTGACGTATTTACAACCCCTTCCCTGACACGAGTTTGCATAAGGGGTGGTCTCGTGGGAGTACAAGATTCATTGATGAAGTACGAGCCACGGGTTAGTTAGGGAGTATGTTTACCTTTTAACCCACAAGGGTTTATGCTTGGAGAACGGAGACTTGAGAGATCTATATAAATAACCTGTGAGTCAAAGGTTCTAACCCTTGGCTGCTATATGCACCACTTCACCCTTGGTTCTCTGTATAATGTCTGAGAACATCTTCCAACATGTAGCCATAGATGATGGAATGCACCAAGACGGAAAATTTCCCAACTGTTACCGCATAATCACGTGGTTACAATTTCTTAGGATCAAGCCTTCAAGTGCATCATCGTTTCTTATTTGATACCGTGCATTCTCAGTTGCACTTTGATTCAATGAACTGTATCTTCAACAATTACGAAGCTAATGTTAGAACGGATGCAAGAAAGATAATAACACTCGTAACCTGTATCACCACAAGGACGATGATTTAGATAGTCATTTTTGAATAGGACAAATAGATTTTATAAAAGATGAATTAATTGTTCACTGTAAAATGCGAAAAAAATGTTTTACGATTTGGTACATAAAATAAGAACTCCATATAGTCTACATTATTATCATCATAAAACATGGCTCAGCCAGTAAGGTATTGTTCAAACTTAATTAAAGGCTGTAGGTTCTAACATTAAAAAATGCAGAAGTTTTAAAACTCATGGGGGGAGAGTTTTACCGCCTTAATGGCCTTCCCAACTCGAATTCGGACTAAATCGAATTGCATACACCCAAAAAATTATCATTCATAGAACGGAGAGGTACCCTATGTCATATTGTCACCTTTGGTCTAAAAAGGGAAGACACTTCACCTTATCAGTCTGCTTGTTTCTTTGTTGCTTTCCTTAATCAACGGCTCTTTATCTCTTTATCTACTTTTAACGGACCCATTTTCTGCTTTCTTATTTTCTCCATTGCTATCAATTCCTTGTCCCTTTGGCCTTTACAATTATACAATTATTACTCTCCTTCCTTCTATTGCTTGTCGGTCACATTATTTCCATATGGTCCATCTCCCGTACTTCTATCTTTTTCATTATTCTACAAATAACAAAACCATGTCTAGCTAGGACAATATGACCACTTTCATCTTTATCGCTCGCTCGCCTTTTAATTATCTCGTTCTAAACATTTTTTCGGTGTAAATTGAGTCACAGGGTCGTACTATACTCAAGACGATTACATAAATCGGTTACATTATCAATCTTTAGTACTAGCAGCTAAGCTAACTAACATCTGCATGCATGAATAGAATATAATATTTACTGCGGAATATGCATGATTTTGTTTTATGTCATGATCAAAAAAATCTCAAGTACAAGGCATGAAAAGTAAAATTATTTAATAGTTCCTTGTGCATTAATTTACCATCATTTCCTGTCATATAGTTTACAGTTTACACTCAAGTTTATTTATTAGGTAAAATGAAGAACTTTGATCTTAAGGGTTTAGCTACTTCATTTCAAGTTCTTCTTTGATTAGTGAGTAGAAGAAGGGTTTAAACAATGGATCATAAGCCTTGGCGCTGGCGGCGAAAATCGACAGAGAAGACTATAGATGCTAATGCAACAAGAACTAGCCTCTCTTTAGAAAGGATCTTTGTTGAGGTAAATTTTCAGTCTTACTCTCTACAAAATTACTGTATAGTTTTGTTACTCCCTCGTTCCCATTTTTATCGACTGCATTGACTTAAATGATCAAACAATGTCGTCTTTAACCGACATTTTCTATCTGAGTTCAATGCTCACAACTTACTAAAGATTAGTACTCGGTATAATAAAACAGGCAGGATAAATTTTACTCTGTACATTGTATCCCTGCATACGTTTTGGATAAATTAATTGTCAAACTCGACATTTTAGGATAATTTAAATGTCGGTCGTTAATTTGTGCAAAATCTACCAGTGAATGCTGCTAATCTTCTGGATGATTTTTCTTTGCTTCAATTCAGTAATAGCAGGTACTACAGTATCTGATTTTATGTAATTAATTGACTGCAGGATCAAGATAACGATACTGAATCGCTGAAATGTCCAAGTAACCTTAGTGACAGGTTACCTTCAGTAATCTGTGATTGCAGTATTAAAGAAGAGTTAATCCGAAAGCACAGAAGAATTGCAGAACAAGCTTTAGCAGGTATAGTCCGAATATTTCTGCTAGTTTTTCCGAATGACCCATCATGAATTTTGCATCGAGAGTCATATTGAGTTTTACTCATAGAATATGAGCATTGCTGATAGTTTAGCGAGTCATTTTGGTTTATTCAATCAGATTCCATAGGCAAAGAATGATCGAAAAAATGACTGTGGTCTGAAATGAACAGGTCAAGAAATGGAAAGAGCAGAAGCTGCTTACTTGAAGGAAGAGTTAAACAAGGCACTACAACAGGAAGAAATAGCAGAGAAAAAACTGGCTCATCTCAACGCCGCACTTAAGGAATGTTCAAAGGAAATCGAGTCCATTAGGGAGCAACAGGAAGAAAGGGTACAAAATGCCATCTCAAGTGCAAAGTTGGATTGTGATACCGAAATGAAGAGGTTAGAGGCTAAATTAACTGAGGCCAACAAAAGAATTTCAAACTTAGCAGCAGAGAATGCTAATCTGATGAAGGCTCTGATATGCAAAGAGCGACTTCTTCGTGATCTAGACATGGGAAA
>JAYMSF010000571.1:0-15101 GCA_036897335.1 Silene vulgaris | reverse complement strand
TGTTTGAGTAAATTTCTAAACAAGCAATAAAATAACGGTTGGACGTAGGCTCCGGAGTAGGAGCTGAACCAATTTTTTAAACATCGTCTTGTTTGTTTATTTACTTTTACGTTCTTTTATCATTACACTTTCGTTTATCAATCTCGCTGCCAGTGCTGTGCAACAGTCATCCATACTGTTGCATAGACCTGCTGTATCTCTTGTGAACTTACAATCCGATTAAGTCTCTCAAGTGTGTACTCAATAGTTCTTACTTGTGTTAACTCTTAACCAAGTAATCGAGAAAATTTTTAAAAGTACACCTAATTCACCCCCTCCCCCTCTTAGGTGTTCTCGTCCTTGACTCTTCAA
Source organism: Silene vulgaris (assembly GCA_036897335.1). Lineage (NCBI taxonomy): Eukaryota > Viridiplantae > Streptophyta > Magnoliopsida > Caryophyllales > Caryophyllaceae > Silene > Silene vulgaris. The sequence goes on along the minus strand of JAYMSF010000571.1, from coordinate 14,750 downwards.
TTGGTATCAGAGCCTTGTGCTCTTGATATTGGTTAATTACCAAAGAGTTGATCCTATAGTCATGGACGGGAGACATACTAAGTTTCCTATCTTCATGGGGGATAACTATTCATGGTGGAAAAATCGCATGGAACACTATGTTAAAAGTATGGATTATGAGTGTTGGTTGATAATCCAAAAAGGGCCCCTTGCTATCACGGTTACTAGTGCTAATGGTACTAGTGCCCCAAAAAGTGAGGAAAAATATGTCGAGGCTGATTATAGAAAGGTCGAGAAAAATTCAAAAGCCATGTCCATTCTTCAATATGGCATTGGTGAGCAAGAAGTAAACCGGATCTCCGGATGTACCTCGGCCAAAGAAATTTGGGACACCTTAAGCCTTGCTTATGAGGGGACGTCTCAAGTGAAAAAGCATCGTATTGACCTTCTCATACAACAATATGAGATGTTCAATATGATGGAAGACGAGTCAATCAATAGTCTTTCCTCTCGCTTTTCTAGCATTGTTAATGACCTTAAGAGTCTTGGTAGAAATTTTGAATCCGAGGATATAGTCCGTAAAATCCTTCGAAGTCTAACACAAAAATGGCAACCGAAGGTTACGGCTATTGAGGAGGCCAAAGACTTATCCACTCTAACCCTCAATGAACTAATGGGCTCACTTATGGCTCATGAGTTAACTCTCATGAAGCATTTTGGTGAAAACTCTAAAGTAAGAGGGTTCGCTTTCAAATCAACCTCAATTGATGAGGAAGATGATGGAGACGATGAGTTTGAAATATTCACTCGAAATATTGCGGATTTAGTCAATGGTCATAATCCTAGAAGGTTCAATAACAATTCTAGTAAGAAACATTTTTCAAGGAAGAGATCTACTTCCATTGTTGGTTGCATTAAATGTGGTGAGAAAGTTCACCAAATCAAAGAATGCCCAAAGTGGGATAACATCGAATCTAAAGAAAAATGTGACTTGGCTAAAACGGAATACAAAGATAAAGTAATGTGCGGTATTTGGGGATTGTCCGATTCCGATGAGGACGAAGCCCTTGAGGAAGAATTGGATGACAAGTTGTGTCTTACTACTCGTCTTAATAATCATGCCCTTAGGTCTTTAAAAGGAGAAACATTTAAATGTCTTATGGCTCATCGCGATGATACTGATTCCAACTCAGACGATGAGGTAAATCTTCTCATGACAAAGGTACGATCCTTCTCCAAAGACAAAGTTTGTCTCTTTTTAGATCAATTCATAGATAAATGTCGTGTCCAAAGCAATAAATTAGAGGTCATGCAAGATGAAATTGAGAATATTGCCAAGGAAAACATTTGTCTAAAAGAATGTCTAAATGAAGTTGATAAACCAAGCTCATCCATGAGTCTTGAGAAAGAAATCAGAACTCTTAGAAAACAAAATTTGTTTCTCTTGAAAAAGGCTGAACAGGCTCATGCAACAGATACTCCAACTGTGGCATTTGAGTCTAACAAAGAAGTTGAATCTCTCACTAAACTTGTGTTCTCATTAACTAAAGAACGTGACTCTGTGCTAGCTGACCTCACCTCGTGTCAACATGATAACAAACAACTTGAACAAATTGCCTTATTGTTGAGTGATGAGGCAAGTCATGCTAAACAAGGTTTTGATCAAGTTGGAAGATTGAATCTTGATCATCTTGCTAAAATTGAAATATTGACCAAAGAGTTACATGATACAAAAGAGTTCTACAAGAATTGCGAAGGAAGTCAAAATGTTTTGGAATCTCTTTTAAAACAATCACAAGAGTATGAAAACCTTGCAATGAATGCTAGACTTGGTTTCAAATGCAACAGTAACAAGCACTGTGGCATCCGAAACCAAAACTCAAGCAAAACTGTTTTTCGAAGAACAAAGTATGGTGACCTTCTTGTGTATATAAATTGTAACAATTGTGGCAAGACTGGTCATGTGTTTAATAGTTGCGAAAAGAGATTCCTTGACCTTGAAAAGAACACCAAAGTGGCTAAACGGGTTTGGATTAAGAAAGACTTGGCAAAACAAGCTTATGTCAAGAAGGGACCCAAATTTATTTGGGTTCCTAAACTAACTGTTTGATCTTTTAAAGGCATTAGTGGGAGGCAGCAACAATTGGTACTTTGATTGTGGATGAAAGTGAAAACCAATCTCTCTCACTAGAAGCCTACAAAGGTGGCACCGTGAAGTTTGACCAAAACAAAAGAGGTGAAATTGTTGGTATTGAAAAGTTGGTAAGTCATCGTCACAATGTGTCGACAAAGTGTTGCTTGTCAAAGGTTTGAAGCACAATCTTCTTAGTATCTCTTATTTGTGTGAACATGGTAATATTGTTGAATTTCTTGCTAGTGAATGTAGAATTTTTGATGGCAAATCAAGGGAACTTGTTCTTGAAGGAAAACGTGTTAAATGTGTTTACTTGACTAATCTTTGATCATTGTCCGGTTCAACCATGTCTTATGTGAGTGTCTTAAAGAATGGCCCATGACTCGGACATAAACAATTAGGTCACGTAAACTTTAGCACTTTGAGACCTTGTTGATGACATTCCTAACATTAAATTCAAATTGAAATCACTATGTGATGATTGTGCTAGGGAAAACATGTAAGATGCTCCCTAAATCAAAAATTTTGTTAGTACTTCTAAACCTCTATAACTCCTTCATATAGAATTGTTTGGACCAATGTATATTAAAAGTAGAGGTGGAAGTCGATTTTTGTGCGTAATTGTTGATGGTTTTTTATGATATATTTGGCTACCTTACTTGATCTTTAAAGATGGAACATCTGATGAATTTCTTATTTGGTTGAAAAGAGTCTAAAATAAATTTGATTTAAAACTTGACTTTTTGAGACCCGACCATGGAACCGAAATTTGAAAATTCGTCATTTGAAATTCATTGTGATGAGCATGGTGTTAACTATAAACTTTTCAACGTCGAACACCTCAACAAAATGGGTTGTTAAACGTATGAACCGTATCTTGAAAATATGGCTAGAACCATGCATCTAAAGTTGTAAGTTATCAAAGAATATTTTTTAAAGCCATCAACACTTTATGCGAACATTACAACAAAAGAACTATGAAAATGGAAGAAAGTGTTCATGTAATATTTGACTAATCTAGTCTTTTTGCTTCCATTGAACCAGGTGATGACGATGAAGAGGATGATGATTTAGAGATTGGGATGATACGTCATGGTATGGATCAAGTAGATAAAGAGGCTGAGCCACAGTTGGAGCCACTGTTGCATGATGAAACTGGCCAAAATTCAGGGGGAACTAATCTTCCCTAATCTCAAGACGGTGCTAGTTCATCCAGGGGGAATGAGGATGCAAGTGAGCAACCTGCTCAAACAGAAACTAATGAAGAAGTAAGTGAGCAACCTTCTCAAACAGAAATTGCCCCCCACTCACCCTCGAAAAATAACCCTGATGCAACAGTGACATCCACTGTGGCACCTGAACCAAACGAAGCCTCAACCACTCTTGTTCCCGAAAAATGGAAATACTAAAGTTCTCACCCTCTCTCAAATCTAACCAATAACCTAAATTCTGGAATGATAACCAGATCCTTGCTCCAAAACTTTTGTGCTTCAATGGATTCCTCTCTCTCAAATTGAATCTGCCAATGTCACAGTAGCACTCACTGTGGCATACTGGATGACAACCATACAAGAGGAATTAAATCAATTAGAAAGGAATAAGGTATGACATCTGTCCCTAGGCCTTCTCAACATACCGTAATTGGTACGAGATAGGTCTTTTGTAATAAGCTTGATGATTTTGGAAAAATCGTGAGGAACAAAGTTAGACTAATGGTACAAAGTTTTTAACCAAAAAGAGGTAATCGATTATGATGAAATCTTTGCACCACTAGCTAGGCTTGACACCATACGAATGCTCATAGCTTTTGCAGATCCTATTGGCATAAAACTTTTTCAAATGGATGTAAAACGATTTTCCTAAATGGTTATCTTGAGGAATAAGTTTTTTTGTCGAATAACTACTTTGTAAACAATGAGTTCCCTAACCATGTTTTCAAACTTGATAAAGCACTTTACGGACTAAAACAGGCTCCTAGGGCCTGGTATGATAAGCTTTCAAAGTTTCTGTTGGAAAACGGTTTTTTACGTGGTTTGGTTGATAAGACATTGTTTATTAAGCCACAGTGTGATGAACTGTTGCTTGTTCAAGTATATGTCGTTGACATTATTTTTTACGCAACAAATGACTTTGTTTTTAAATACTTTTCGAATCTAATGAAATCTGAGTTTGAAATGAGTATGATGGGAGAACTTGGATTTTTCCTTGTTCTCCAAATCAAGCAAAGTGGAAAGGAACAATGATTCATCAACAAAAGTATTTGAAGAAAATGCTAAGTAAGTATGGGTTGACTAATGCTAAGCCTTTTGCTACACCAATGGTTTCTAACATCAAACTTGACAAAGATGGAAAATGGTAAGAGTGTTAGTGAAACCGTGTATCGAGGTATGATCTCTTCATTACTTTATTTAACCGCTAGTCGACCCGACATACTCTTTAGCATATGATTGTCTAACCGCTTCCAATCAAGTCCTAAGGAATCACATTTCAAAGCTCTCAAAAGGATTTTTAGGTACTTGATTGGAACACAAAACCTATATCATTGATATCCATCTCATTACGATCTTGATCTTGTAGGTTTTTCCGAAGGGAACTTTGCGGGTAGCACGGTGGATAAGAAGAGCGCATCGGGTATTGCCACTTTTTGGGTCTTTGCCTCACTTCATGAGCCTCCAAGAAGCAAAATACCATTGCACTATCCACGGCTGAAAGTGAATACAACAGTGCAGTACTCTGTGGCACACATATTCTTTGGGTACGACAACAATTGCATGACTATGGTATTATTTCGACACCACTCCTAATTTTTCGATAATACTAGTGCAATTAATATCTCAAAGAATCCAATACAACATTCACAAACTAAATATATCGACATAAGACATCATTTTTACTTGATCAAGTTGAAAAATGTATTATTTGTCTTAACTTTTGTAGAACGGAAAATCAAATAGTCGACATTTTTACAAAACCGCTTGAAAGAGAACAATTCGTAAAACTTCGGTTGGAAATTGGTTTATTGGTTGATACGTGATTCAAATTATTTTATTTTCCTAAATGATTGACTAAAGATGAGGACATACATGTGGTTACCCTAGTTGTTAATTAGTTTATTTCATGCAAAAATATGGTTCGAAAAATATGAACAATTATGCTTACATTTGAGTTGTTTTTCATTTGCATTAAGCTACCCAAGTAACCCAACCCACATTCGAAAATCAAACCTCTCCATTTCCTTCATGTCACTAAAACCATCCAAATCAACACTTCTAAAAATGCCTTCAAAACCCTCATCCAACCAAATACCCAAGAACCTTCAAGATTCTTACAACCCAAAAGATTAAAGAAACAAATGACTTCACCCACCATATCCGCTGCCACACATAAAAATTTCGGAAGCACATTTGTTGAAGTACTCATTTCTTCTAGGAAATTGAAGGTTATATGTTTCTTCCCAAATCTGATGCCACAGTCCATGCCACTGTGACATTAAAGAAAACCACCGTTCTAGTTGAGGAAGATGACCAGAATATCGGGGTTGGAAATGGCAATGAAATTCATGTAGATGTTGGTAATTTGAACAAAGATGATATGTTCAATAATAGTCTTGACCCATTGTTCTTGTCACATGCTACAAATGAGAAAATCATCGAATTGTGGTGATGAATTTGAAGAAAACTAAGATAACAAGCTCATTCTCACCAAGCTCGTTCTAAACAAAGGACAAAGGAGATCGAAGAAGGGCTGAAAGAAGATCTTTATCACAGTCAAGGTGAATGTTGCATTTGATACCTTATCCGCAATCATTAATCACCAAACTTTTGCCCTAATCCTTGAGACTTGGGTAAGACTCTTGTAGCCGTAAATCAGTGGGCTAATGATAACTTGAAGCTTTATGAGGAACTTGGAAACATTTGAACTTTTAATGCATAACTCTTGAGAGGATGTAAACATTTGAGGGGGAAAGTTCCGAGAATATTGATGATACTTGATTAACCCTTTCCTAGCCTCATTATCCATTACCTTAACCCATTTTGGCTTAATGTTTTCTTAAACTCTTTTGCAAACCATAATTGTTTTATTTGTTGAACCTTGCTTTGTTTGTTGTTAAACTATGTCAAACTGTGTCCGTCACCATGTTTATCCTCCCTTGATGATGTCAAGAGGGGGAAGTAGTTTAATTATGTTTTATGTGTGATCCTTTAACTCTTCGGCTTGCGTTCACCGTAATATGTTTTGCTACCATGATTAGATGTTCTACTTAGGCTAAGTAATTTGACCCTTTCATATCTTGATCATGTTTTATATGTTTTATGTTGAATGTTTAAAGACCGACTAACTATGGGCTAAGGGGGAACATCACACATTGTTAAAACTTGCCATCATCAAAGGGGGAATTTGTTAGACCACACTTGGTTGATGATGCCAAGTTTCTTTGTCATTTAATGGTTTGCTTCTTAGTTATTTTTAATAGCAATTGAAGCTCTCAATTACTCTCAATGATGGTGCAAGAATGATCAAGATGAAGAAGATCCATAGCCTAAGTCAAATGTTGTAAACGAGGTAGTGTAACACTCTTAGATTGTCAAGTGACTGCAAAACCATGCCACAGTGCCAGACACTGTGGTTTCTGATACATCGCAAGGAGAAACTTTCGAAAATGAATAAAAGTGTTAATCTTTCGTGTTTATCAAAAGATGCCTTCTAATACTTTTACGTAGTTTATTTTCGCAGTACGATTTTTACTCATTACAGTACTTTTTACACCGAACTTTCCATTTGTCTACCCTTGGCTAAAAAACATCAAATCCAATTCTCTCTCCCTTCTCTCTATGGTTGAAACCTTAACCTCCCCCGTCCCCCTTCAAAATCTTCAATTATGAATGATTATTTGAGTCGAAATCCATTAAGATTAATGAGATTGACTTTTTGTTACGGAGTACGGAGTATAATTTTGCTCTTTTCGTAATTAGGGTTTATGTTAAAACCAATTACGGGCTCATTAGAGTGGTAAGATGGGGATATTGATGTACCTGGATGTTGCGGTGGTGGTTAATGTCAGTGGTTCGACGGTGGTTTGTCGGCAGCGTGAGAGTGGCCGTTCACAATAACTATGGCTTACTACATTTATTAAATAAAAAAAACACTCAAATGTAAACATACTACTGTAATTGCAAATTGCAATTTCAATTGTACACGTACATGCATGAGGCAACCAACCAAACGAGTAATGACCCCTAAGAGCATATGTACTCATAGGGTGCCCCAAATCCTCTCTTTCTTTTCCACATCACTTTCCACTAACTATTTTATTTATTTTTTGGTGACTCAAAAGAACACCCGAACACCCTGCAAGCCCGGGGACCAGGTAAGTCATCAAGGTTGCCCTTGATGGTAGGTAATACCGCAGCACTCCCGTGTAGGGAGTCGAACCATGGGACCTCTCAATTCATTGCCATTGTGCAATGCTTTGAGGCACTTCCGCGCTCCACTACACTCAATGTTAATGTACATAAATTCTTGTTTAAATTCGTTTTAATTTAAGACACTCACACTAGATTTAAATAGAGGTGAAAATAAAATACGGTTGTTTGATATTTCTGTTTAAGACAGTTTTAAGTAACACTATCGGATTAAAAGTCAAGATAAAATTGAAAATATTAGAAGTCCACTATATATGCGAAGTAATTTGTGGACGATAGTTAGTATTTAGGTTTGCACTGTATTTGCAGGCACTTGCGTTCTCCAGGCTCAAATAGGCCCAATTCAAGAACAATAATGCGTAGCGTAGTACTTGTAAATCAATCCCCATAAATGCTGCAAATAGGATTAGATTATGCTACACGATTTATCTCTGATGCTTGAATGTCTTTCCACCGCACTTTAATTTGCCTATATAACAGCAGCGATCTATCAATCATACAACACAGAAAATTAGGTATCAATGGAACTTCCATAAATGATACTCCGTAGGAGTACTCTGTAAAATAATTAGAAAAATACGGGAGTCTGGGAGGTGTCGAACCATCGAGATGATGATAATGATTTTTTTTTGTTACGGAGAATGGTTTAAACATATATTGAAATATGTGATTATAGTAGGTTATGCAAATTGTTGGACGATAAAATCCTACGAACATATTTCCACCCAAGGCAACACTGAGTATTACGGCTCATGACTTTACCACTGTTGTCGACAGATAATTGAAAAGTAAAGTAATTAAGTGGTATTAATGAGAATACTCTCCTCTAGGCTTTCTCTTGGGTTTCTCTATGAGGGTTTGGTTCTTTCTTGGTCTTTGATTCTCTCCTTGTTATTGAAGGCTTCTCTTACGTCCCTACACGTAAGTCTCTTCATCAATGGTTCTTTTTACGCTCGTTTTGTTCTCTTTTGTTCGATAGAGCGTTGACTGGTAGGATTAGGGTTATGTCTAATAAGGGTGGAAGTTCGTACCGGGATAAGGGTAAGGCAATGGCGGCTGACGATGAGGCGTTTATTTGGGATGACGGGGGTACAGCCACGGAGGAACAACGAGTGCAGGGCATGTTGGTGGGCAGAATATGTTCGACTAAATCGATCTATGCGAAAGCGGCGATTGACAATATGATTAAACTTTGGAACCCTAAACATACCGTTGCTGGCAATTTAGTTGATACTAAGAACAAAGTTTTTGTTTTCAAATTCGATGATGTGAAAGCTAAAGCTAAAGTCCTTCAAGGACAACCATGGCATTTTGATAAGTTTATTTGGTGCTTTAATGATCCGATTGAGGAGGGGAAGATGTCAGACACCCCTCTCTTTCTTGTGCCAATCTGGGCGAGAGTTCATGATCTCCCAATTAAAGGGAGAACGAATTTGGAGAATCTCCGTCGTTTAGGGATGCAACTGGGAGGTTTTGTGAAGGTTGATGAGGTATACCAGCACCGGAGTTGGAAAAGGCTATCCGTATTAGAATAATTCATTATGTGAGGAAGCCCCTTAAGAAGGCGGTTAATATCCAAATGGCGAACGGGAGAGTACTTGAGTTTGGGGTGACGTATGAGAGACTACCAAATTTCTGTTATGGGTGCGGAATTCTAGGGCATGGAGAAAAGGATTGCGAGGATGGCCCTTACGAGGAGGATGAGTTACAGTTCAGTGACAAGTTGAGGTCATCACCGTGGAAGGCAATTAAAACGATGTCTGAGAAGCGGGCTATGAGTTCCAGATCGATGACTGCAATCTTTGAGGAGGACTTCAAAAAAAGGGAGGACGAGGCACTTACGAAGATGATAGAAAAACTACAGTCCATGGCTATCAAGCCTAGGAAAGAAAATAAACTCGATCCTACAAGTAATAAAACAAGTGGTTTTGGCGTGGGGGTGGAGACAGGGCAGCATGGTACGAGTGAGGAGTCCATACTGCGAGATGACATGGCTGTTGAGGAGAGGGAAGTACCCGCCCAGACTGGTGGTAAGTTAGACAGGTGAAAAGGTGGAAGAGAGGCAGTGTTGGTTTGCAATATGGGAGTGGAGAAGAGTGCTCTGGTTGTAGATGGCTGGGATACCGAGAAAGGAGGGGCTAAGGGTGGTGAGATGGAGAGGAATATGGGGACGGGGGCAGCGAGGTGGAGGAGGTTGAAGAGATTGGAAAGTAGCAACACGGCAGGTCCAACATTAACTAGCCTACTGGAGAGAAAAAGGAGTAGTGAGAAAGGTCTGGTGGGGGATGGAGGAGCAAAGAAGAGTCGTATATCCATACGTGTAAGTTCACATGAGGCGGTGGTCGAGGGCGCTCAACCCCGCCCGGCATCATGAAACTCTTGAGCCTAAACTGCAGGGGGCTAGGCAACCCCGCTGCGGTAGGCGGTCTTCGAAATCTCTTGCGTAAAGAGGCCCCTAATTGTATATTCCTCGGTGAAACTAAACTTAGTATTGTAGAGATGAGACGTGTTTGAGCTTGCTTTGATGATTATGAAGGCATTGAGGTGGATAGCATGGGTAGGGCAGGTGGCTTAGCTTTTCTTTGGAAAAAGGAGATCAATTGCATTCTGCGGTCTAGCTCAGTCCACCATATGGACTTTGATATTAGTGGAGTGAGTGGGAGTTGGCGGGTTACTGGTTTCTATGGGTGGCCAAATGTTAATGACCGGCATTTGTCATGGGAGCTTTTACGCTTACTGGGGGCACAAAGGAATGAGCCGTGGTTATGTATTGGCGATTTTAATGAGATTTTGTTTGCTAACGAGATGAAAGGCGGGCATCGTCCTCAATGGAAAATGACAAATTTTCTGGAGGTTGCCGATGATTGTGGATTGAGAGACCTTGAATTTGAGGGTTACCCTTTCACTTATGACAATATGCAACAAGATGGGGACAATAGGCAATCTCGCATTGACCGAGCTATGGCTAATCAAGTGTGGCTGGACATGTTTCCTCGAGCAAAGCTCCTTCACTTGGATAGGGAGTGGTCGGACCATGCTCCAATTATGGTAGTTTTTGATAGGGGGAGAATGGAGGAGACAAATAAGAAGACCCTTTTCCGTTTTGAGCAAGTTTGGGTAGGGGAGGGCGGATGTGAAGATGTCATTCGACGGGACTGGGAACATGAAGCTGATAATATTGTCGAGACTCTTGGCCAGTGTTCAAAGGAGTTGCAAGCTTGGAAAGGCGTTAGTATAGGCAAAATTGTGCGGGATTTGCGCACTAAAAGAACCAGATTGCGAAGCTTGAATGAAGGAAATAGAACTGCTTGGGCGGTTCGAGAGCGAAAGAAAGTTGTAAAAGAGGTAGCTGCCCTGCTAAAGCAGGAAGAAACCTTTTAGCGACAGTGTTCTAGGGCTATGTGGCTAAAAGACGGTGATAGAAACACTAAATACTTTCATAGGAAGGCGTGCCAACGGAAGAAGAAAAATTTTATAGATCGCATCTTGGATGAAGAGGGGCGTGTCCATGTAGGAATGAAGGACGTGGGCAGGGTGGAAAAAGATTATTTTGAAGGCTTGTTTACCTCGAGTTCGCCTTCTGGTTTCGAGCCTATTCTTGATGTCGTGGCAGGTAGGGTGACAACGGATATGAATGACATTTTAAAGGCTGATTATTGCGAGGAGGAAGTCCTAAATGCTCTTAATCAAATGCATCCTCTTAAAGCTCCAGGTGTTGACGGTATGAATGTACTATTCTTTCAAACTTATTGGCATATTGTTGGTCCTGCTGTTATTAAGACGGTCTTGGGAATCTTTCGTGGAGGCTCGTTCCCGCAAGACCTAAATAGAACCCTTATCGTGCTAATTCCAAAGAAAAAAGCCCCGGACAAAATGGTAGACTTTCGCCCTATTAGTTTGTGCAATGTTATTTATAAGATAATCTCGAAAGTGCTTGCTAACCGGCTAAAACAATTCTCGGGTGATGTTGTGTCTGAAAACCAATCGGCCTTTACTCCAGGAAGGCTAATTACGGATAATATCCTTGTTGCTTTTGAACTCTTTCATCACATGAAAAACGAGAAGGGGAGCACGGGACACATGGCTTTAAAACTTTATATGGCAAAGGCTTATGACCGGGTCGAATGGGCATTTCTGGAAAGGGTACTTCACCGCAAGGGGTTTGAGGGAAATTGGATTAACAGAGTTATGTATTGTGTGACCTCGGTGTCGTTTTCGGTTATGATTAACGGGCAGCCCACTGAAGAATTTAAGCCTAGTCGGGGAATTCGTCAAGGTGACCCACTGTCACCCTACTTGTTTATCTTGTGCGCTGAAGTTCTTTCAGGTCTTATGAGAAGGGCAATGGAGACGAGGGCAATAAGAGGGATACGAGTTGCTAATAATGCTCCTATGGTGGCCCATTTGCTATTTGCCGATGAAAGTATCTTCTTTGTGAGAGCAACGGAGGATGAAGCTAGGCGGGTCAAGGGTATACTTACTAAACATGAGAACGCCTCGGGGCAGCTTGTTAATTATAACAAGACTTCTATCACCTTCAACCGGGGTGTGGATGAACCGAGAAGGTCTAGAGTGGCGAATTGCTTGGGAGTTAGAATTGTCGATGAACGTGATAAATATCTTGATCTCCAAACGGTGGTGGGACATTCTAAAGGAGTGATTACGAAGGTGGTTAGGGAGAAATTGAGTAGCAAATTGCAGGAATGGCGTGGGAGGCTATTTACGAAGGCCGGTATGGAAGTGTTGATAAAGGCGGTTGTCCAATCAATCCCTATATATGCTATGAGTGTCTTCAAACTTCCGAAGAGTTTTTGTGACGACCTTCGCTCTATTGTCTCTCGTTTCTGGTGGGGCGCGGAGAATGGGACACGTAAAATCCCTTGGGTAGCATGGAGGAAAATGTGTAAGCCGAAATGCCTAGGTGGACTAGGATTCCGTGACTTCCATGATTTAAATTTGGCGCTCCTTGGAAAGCAAGCATGGCGGCTCATGGTGGACAGGAGTAGCCTGATGGCTCGGGTAATTGGCGGTAAATACTTCCCCAATGGTTCTTTTATGAAAGCGGGACTCGGTTTCAACCCATGTTATACGTGGCGCGGGATTTGGGAAGCTAAAGCGGTTATGAAGGTGGGAATTCGGAAACGCGTGGGAAACGGATTTAGCACTTAGGTGTGGAAGGACCATTGGGTAGCGGGTACACAATCCCGTCTGATTTTATTTCCGAGAGGACAAGCTAATGAACACATGAAGGTGGCTGATTTGCTTTTGGCGGATGACAGTGGATGGGATACACATAAAGTTCGCAAGTTATCCTTCCCTTTGAACAAGACCGGATATTAAAGATGCGTGTCCCCTTATCGAAGCCGGAGGATATTTGGTGCTGGGACCTTGAAAAGGATGGGGTTTACTCGGTGAGGTCGGCATATAAGGCTCTTGTGGGCAACTTTGGGGAGGATGGCAGTCAGTCGGATAGAATGAATGAGATGTGGTTCTGGAATCGGGTGTGGCAAATGCAGGTATGGCCGAGAATTAAACTGTTCTTCTGGCATTGGTGTAATGAAGCCATTGCCACGAAGGGTAACTTGCCTCATCGGGTTCGAACTATGGATGCCGGTTGTCCTATATGTCATGGCGAGGTGGAATCTTGTCTTCATCTTATCAATGGGTGTGGGTGGGTGCATGGGGTATGAGAGGAGCTGGGAGTGGAGGTAAGATCAGTGGTGGGCTATGAGCGGGTGAAGGAGTGGGTGGAAGACATGTGGAGAGACTTTGATGCGAATGAAAGAGAGCTATTCATGGTGGGGTGTTGGGCAATTTGGGAGGCAAGAAATAAGACCTTCTTTGAGAATAAGGGTGTCAGCCCGGAGAAGGTGATTAAACGAGTGAAAGGTGTCCTGCGGGAAGCGAGAGGAGAGGAGGCGGTGGAAAGTGGAGGAAAGGTAGCAGGGCAGAGACGGGAACATGGGAGCTTGACGGTGGGAGCTGCTAGAGCGAGATGGAGTTGCAGGGAGACCAAAGCTACCATCAACATAGATGCGGGTGTAAAAGAAGGCTTGGGGATGAGTTTTGGTATTATTTGCCGTGGGAATGATGGAAGGGTGTTGTGGGGCTTGGCTGAAAGACGCAGAGGGGAGATGGACCCTACTATGGCTGAAGCAGAAGCGGTCCTTATGGGGGTGCAGGAAGCTCTTAGGCGAGGATATAGGAGCGTGCGTATTGAGTGTGATTGCAAAGGCGTGGTGGAAGCTTTACAGTTAAAGTCGTATGGTAGAAGCGAGCTTTATCTTTTGATTGACGATATTCTTTCTTGTAGCCGTAGTCTTAGTTTGATTGTTTGGAGTCATGTAAGTCGGAAAATCAATCGGGTCGCGCACGAGTTGGCTCATTGTTGCCAAATCGGTTCATCTATGCGCTTCTCACGCGATTCAATCCCGACCTTGGTTAGGAGTTTGCTTTCGTTTGATCGTTTTTATTATAATGTAATCCCGATTTGGGATTACTTTCAAAAAAATAAAAAAAGTGGTATTAATGAGCAACCTCCACCCGTAAAATTTTAGTGGAATTAACTACTACTCTAATTATTTTGCGTAGCTAATTGCATGGGCAGGTTGGTGTGACAAATCAAAAGGCGTAGCTAGTCAAATCAGTGAGTACATTTCAAATTACACAAAACAGTGTATGATCATATGACAGCGAACAATCAATGGTTTCACCATACATCTAGTTTACTTCTGCACAATTTGTCAGCCAATATTTTTGTAAAATACGAAGTATACGACAATTCAATTTTGTAAAATGACAATTAATTTGTGAATTTGGAATAGATAACAAGGATAAAAAGAAAAAGGGGACATATATCAATAGATCTGAAAGATCAGCTATCAGCTCTTGATAGTTAATCAAACTATCAAAGTGTTCATGCTGAGTGTTAATCATAGATTTGATGTTTGTCTGTTGGTGAAGCTTTTCAATTTAATAATTTCGTATTCCAACGTGAATTTTTTAAAATACGGCTAGTAAGACAATGATGGTACTATCAATCTTAAGTTAAGGCTCTGTTTGGCATGCCTTTTCAGGTAGCTGATTTGACAAAAGTAGCTTTTTTGTCAAAAATTTCAGCTAGCTTATTTATTTGGTAGTGTTTGGCAAGTAGCTTATTTGCGAAATAAGCTAGCTGAAATAAAAAGCTACATGGGGTAGCTTTTTAGATTTCA
>JAYMSF010000570.1:0-15107 GCA_036897335.1 Silene vulgaris | reverse complement strand
CCCTACTGCTACTGCCGCTTCCCTAGGATCTGTGGTATGGTGGCTAGTTGCTCCTTGTCTTTCTCTCTGTCTTGTTTACAAAGGTCTTGTCTTAGGAGTCCCCTTTCCTCTTGGGGGGACAACTTAGAAGAGTGGGATCACACGAAGGCCGTTCTTGCAGCTTAGAACGAGGTTTACCTTTTGATTGAGTTGAGGTCGTCCCATCCGGTTGTTGTTTAAAGGAGTCCCTTTTCCTTCATAGGAACGGGCGCAGGAATTCCTATCAATCCGCTTTAGTTTAGAGAGCTTCTTTGTTTCAATTTTTCATTCATAGGAATGGTGTAGGCAGTTAGGAGCTCTATTTCTCTGGGTTTATGAGATGAGGCCTAAAGACATAGGAGCCTCTCTTTTGTATTGGGCTTTCCTCTCGAATTCCAAAATGAACGGGGGAATCCGTCTTCGACTTCACCGATATCTTCTATCTGAAAGCTCCTCTTTAAGGGCGGATACCCGATGATGAAGAAGCTGATGTTAATAAGGTAGAATAGACCCTCTTCTTGTCGGGCTCGGAAGGAAGAGTTTAAAAAAGATAGGAAGAAAGCCCTTATTGTTACCATAATAGGAAGGGGGGCGGATTAAACCGCATCCTGCTCTCCTTTAGTCGCATTTAGTCCTACCTAATTAAAAGAAGTAGGTTAGAATTGAGTCATATAGTTCGACGCGAAGCCCGGAGAATTGAAGAATATCGATCGAATCCTTTCCATTTCTTCGGCTCTAACGAAAAATGCATCGCATACACGCTTTCTGTATGAATGCATCGAAGACCGGAGAACGCTATCGGAGGCTCAAGATTAGTAGCGTTTGGTAAATTCCAATCCCTCTTTTGGCTCCTTCTTCTCTTAAGGTAGTTTAGTCGATTGATTTTAGGGCTTTAACCCTTTCGACTGAGACCAGCCAACCGATTAATCAGGCACGGGAACAGGAAGAACCTTTTCTTGTGGATGCGGATCCGCTTCCTTCCCTATTCAATCATCAATTCAGCAAACATCAAACATCAATCAGCCAGCTAGCCCAAGTCCTTAGGAAAGGCTTTATTGTGCGTTAGAACGCGTTATGCTCTTTGATTAAGATCCCACACGTCAATGTATACAGGAACAGCGTATAAGCTAGCTAAATGGTCATAGGGAACGTGATTTGCTGTCTTTGATTGATTGGGAAGAAGCAAGCTTTCAGCTATAGAAAAGGAATTCAAGCGCCACTTATCGGTGGAGTGGTCTCAGTCTTACCTCACCTTCTCTTCGTTGGAAATCGACTTCCAACCAACAAACGGAAGAATGGAGTGCGTTAGTCTTGCTGTTAACCGACAAACAGCGACAGTTTCTTTGTCTTTTGGCTGCTAATTCCAAGGGAAAACGGAGAATAAAGACAAGAGAGGAGAAAGGTAAGAAGGAACAACAGGCTAACGCGTAAGATAAGACTAACGAACAGCCAGCTCCGTTTCGTAACCTACACATCGCTGCCCCTTACTTATTTAATGGAACTACGCTTGTTTCTTCCGCTTGTTGAGTGCACTTTCTGGCTATTCATGAGAATTTATACTCAAATTTACAGGGAGAGATAGAAAAAGTTCATTCTTTTTGGTCGTTTATTAGGAAGCCCCATGATACGAGAGGAAGGGTTGGTTCAGTCCGGAATCATATAAAAAGCAAGCATATGCGTCTATTCTGTGTTATAGTTGTTGTTAATTGGCGTATAACAAGAAAGAAAGCGTATCGTATGTGTATATTCTTTTATTCTATATAATGGATATCTAGCCTATTCCTTATCCTTTTCCTTATCCTATTCCTTTGTTAATCTGTTGTTTAAGTAAGTCGTTTTCTCTCTTTTTCGCCAGTCAAAAGTTGTCAATGCTTAATTGACAGCCAACTCCTAACGCGCTCTTCGCTTGTTTGGTTGAAACGAGCTAATATTCTGTTATTATATATATTAAGCTGAGATTAACTTAGCATAAGCCCGAAAGTCGGGTATTCGTTAGCCTTAATCAAAGGTGAATCAAGGTATGGCCTCTTTTATGCTTCCTATAAAGAGAAGGGTACCTATCCTATAGAACAGGTAAAGTGCTGTCAAGAGCTCTAAAGCAGCTTTCGTTAACATATCTTTACTATATGAAGAAGGCAAAGGGTTAGGTCTAAGGTATAAGGTCAGTCTATAACAACTCTTATTCGTAAGGGTCTTCTTCTGGAAGCCCTTTAATAGAAGAGCCCTAGAACTGGCGTTTGTAGTTTCGTAATATCCCCACCCTTCTCGTTAAGTCAACAGCAGTCGACTCGCCATTCTTTAATTTAAGGGGATTTATCCTGTTTATCTTAGCTTATGTCAGTATAAAAGAGCATAAAAGCAAGGGTAGGTCGTGCATAAGCATTGGGGTTTCCTCCGGTTGGTTGAATGCCTTTAGCTGCTTCGTCCCTTTTTCTCTTTGGAAAGAAGGAATATGATGTGATGACATGCGCTCATCGAGGAAGCATGTATTGGCGTCAATCCGGAACAAAGGGGTCAACTCCGCCCTAACCGTCTGACTTGGCTTTCTTTTTTCTTTTTTTCTTTAATATTTTTAATGAAATTGAGCTTTAAATTGTTTTTAATAAAGAAAGACGATTTATTTATATATTCTTCATTCCTGGGAAGCGGAAGAAGCAGATAGAGCAAGGGCCTTCTCTTTCCGTCCGCTCTTCCCGAAGTGAGATAATTGCATGTAAAGATCCGTAAGGGCTTATAGTTTAATTGGTTGAAACGTACCGCTCATAACGGTTATATTGTAGGTTCGAGCCCTACTAAGCCTACTACCCTCTTCTCTTCACCCGAAACAAGGCAGCTGAAGTCCCCGCCACCTTTCAGATCTCAATCTAACGGCAGCACCTGGAACCACACTGCTGCCGCTGTCCTTCGGGCATGCCTCCTACGCTTACCACTTACCTAGGCTCTTTCAGCATGCCCCCTTCGGGGAATACGGCTTTCGTAATACGCGAAGCAGCTGAGCGATAGCTCTTCTTCAACGCATTCGGGATCGGGAAAAGAATGCCCCGAAAACAGGACAGGCAAACAGGCTTCGAAAGCGGGGAAGGGAATCCTTAGACAAGCTTCTATAAAAGGAGAATCCTTCACTTATACTTACTTATATTAGGCGGGGACCGGCATTTCCATATTGAAGTCACAGAATGGGCCTAAAGAAAGGAGGGGACTTTCCCACTAAGAAATATGCTGCACCTATTATTCTTGGGACTGAGGTCAGATACTGAAATTTCCCTATAGTCTTAGTTATAAGAGAAAGACGAGGAGGTTTACCCTTGCCAAGCCATAACAATCAGTCCAAGCCAACCACGGACAGGCATTCCGTTAATAGAGGAAAGAGAGCTTTCTCCTTCTTGCGAAACGAGCGTAGGAAGTCAATCTTTTTAATCCAGTCAACTGGGGGCAAGAAATGTATGAAATTGATGGGTCTTATGAGCTCCTTTTCTTTGTCTTCGGGGAAACCGGTAAGGTGAGTTCCTTTCTTAAAGGATGAAAATAACCATTCATGTGGGGTGATGTGAAACGATGCACCTGAATCGACAATCCATAGGCTTTCATCAGAAGCTAAATTGAGATAATTGTCTTCTCCGATTAGAAATAGATCGGTTTCTTCCTCAATAGCGACAGCACTGGTGCTTGGCTATTCTTTTTTCTTTGATGCTGCAATGGCAAGTGAAACCACAGGCCTAGGGACAACTCCCTTTTCAAATGCTTCAGTACCAGCGCCTTCTTCTTGTTAAGCATTCGTTCGAGCACTTTTCGTCCCCCGAAACGTATAGTAAAAGCTGTATTTCATACTGTTTTTCCAGGTTTAAATTGAAGAAAAGTCACACCCGAAAAGGCCCTTTTTTAGTAAGCCGCAGTCGAAGACAAAGCCGCAGACACAGGCGCCGAAGACGCAGTCGAAGATGCAGTCGAAGGAAGTTCCGGTTTATAGTCTGGTTGTTGGCACTAAGGATTTCTAAAGAATCCGTAAATGGCTAAACACTTTTTAATATAAGTTCCTAAAGTAAGTAGAATTAAGACACGGTTTGATTTTATTGTAATTTCATCGATTAAAATAAACTCTTTTGATGTCGAATAAGTTTGAAAGAATCGTAACTGGTTGAAACAAAACAAACAGGCATTGGGCTTTTTTAAGAAAGCCAAGGACATTGGCACTAGAGGAAGAAAGGTTGGCTTCAACTGCAGAGTTTGATCCTCGTTCTTAAAATCAAGCATGGAATATCAGAAAGCCCATTTGATGCGAGTTGATGCGAGGATCTTAAGCCCAGCCCGCGCATTTTAACATAAAAATTCTTAATTAGAAAGGTATTTCACAAGCTCCTTCGAAGAAAGAAGCCTTCCAGCCTCTCTCATACAATCAAGCTTCCCCGCGCTTCAGCTTCGAGAAAGCAGGTCGGGGCTAACCCAAGTAAGCTTAACCTTCATACAATAAAGCAGGGCATTGAAGCCCAAACAAGGATACGATTTGACCCTCTTTTCCGGATTTCCTTTCTTTTTTTACGGGGTAGGAAGACAAATGTCATTTAAAAATTAATTTTAGTATTAAAATAGCATTTCATGCCAAAAACACCGGCTGGAAGGAAAAATGTCATTTAAAAAGTGCCGCTATGAAGGGAAAAGTCATTCCTACCGAAAATCATAAGCAAAATGAAAATTAAAATAAGAGTTAAAATGAGAGTTAAGTTATATCCTTAAAAGGTGAAACTTCACCATCTATTTCAGTTAATTTCAAAGGGTACGGCTCATCAGGAGAGAGGACAGCCCAACGCATAGACTAAATAAATGCATAAGTAATGTGCATGGCGCAGTTAGAGTAGAACATGCATGAGCTAGGCTGTTCCTTTCCTCCCTTTGGTTTAGACCAACACGAACCAGTAGCCGCAAATAGAGTATGCACGCGGCGGGGATGAGGCTGGGTTTAGTGCTGCTTGCTGCCTTTCGATAGAAAAATGTTATGTATGCATCGAGCTTAGGAGCTTAAGCACCAAGCTTAGCTGTAACTGTTATTATTATAATATCTGCCAAGTCATAAACTCTTATATACGATATATGAGAAGCATTTGATTGACGAAACGAGCTAGTGTAAGCTATGAAACGAGCCCCACTTCTGACTGGTTGTTAAAGCGGTAAGTGCTGCTAAGTGGCTTGGAAGGCAACCCGGCTTATGACAACTATCTGTTCAAAGTCAAACTCATCAACTCCTAAACTACGTAAAGTGAGGGTCATTAAGCGACGTAACGCGTACCAATGCTTGTTATTAGCATCAGGCTGATTGACAGCACGTAGTCACTATGACAGCTAAGTCAAAACATCTATCTTATATAGGAAAAGGAGAACCTTACTAGACGAAACGCGTATTAATGCCGAGCCCTGGGTTCTTGGTCTACCACACTATCTGTTCAAAGTCAAACTGTTCTATAAGAGATAAAGGTTAGCATTTGCTTTACGGGACGAGTTGTTAATGTTGCAGCTAAGGTACCAAGGCACCGTTAACCTGGATGAACACGATGAAACCAGTCCTCGAGTCTAAAGCTACTATAGGAAACAAGGATAACATTGTATGACGAGACGAGTTCCTAATGCTGCAGCTACTAGCGTCTTCTTCGATTCCCACCATATCATATCTACGCTTAGGATAAATTCTATGTACTTAGAAAGGTCCCTTGTCTAGTTCCAACTCCTAATCTATCTTATACTAGGAGACAAGACTAGCATTGGTCTTCCTTAAGGAGTTGATAATGCTGTTGCTATATGCGCTCTTTGATTCCAACTATATCTCTTGTTCGCATAACTCATACTAGTCCTTCCTAACATCTATCCCTTGTCTGTCTAATCATAATCTAACTTATATAAGTCTAAAGTTTAGCATTGGTAATACGGTACACGTTTGTTAATGCGTAGTTTGTCTTCTTTTTATCTTATATAAGTGAAACCCGCTATGCCTTAAGGTTCTTTTGGGTAAGATGCTCAAGCTATAAGAGGAGACAAGGGCAGGCTACTACTTCCTCTGGTGCCACTAGCTAGCCAAGCTGCTAACTCCACTTCTGAAAGAAAATAAGGAAAGCAAGTTAGGTCTGATGACTGACTTCAATTGCAGCGCCTTCTTGTTTCAATTTACAAACCGATTGGAATCTTTTCAACTACGCTGGCCTTTCTTTCTTTCTCCTTAATAAAATGAGACGCTTGTACTGATTTTCTTTATTTATGAAAGATTTTTCCTTGGAAAAGTTGGGATTGGTGGTTTGAAAACGATATCTAGTAGCTCAAAGGCAGGATACACATAAGGCTAGAGACCTCATTCTGATGCTTGGTTCGGGGATAAACGCCCCTTTACTTTCGCGTGTTTCTTTCTTTTCTTATGATTTTCGTTGCAAAAGTGGGATTCTCTGTATAGTACTTTTCTAGAATTCTTAAAGAACCCAGGAAATTTGTCTTATTTAGGTAGGGAACAGCAGACTAACGCACTCCACCCATGAAAGTAGTGCCCGTTTCATCTGGCTGGTTGTGTCTGTATTTCCACTTGTTTAAGAAGACTCAACAGCAGATATAGCAGCCTAAGGAGCTTCTTTCTTCATGTTCTATTCTACCTGCGCTGTACATTCTTTCTTATAGATAGCTCTATTCCACCCGTTAGATTAGGTAAGCCACCGGGCAACAGAACTATACCTCTTCTAGTCTGATCAGTCCCCAAGATAGGCGGAAAAAGAACTTCCCCTCTTAGATTAGGATCAATAGGTAAGCTACCCGTAATAATCCGACCACTTCTTATCCGCAGGAGATTCAGACAGCCACCAATAAAAGAGAGTCTTGGCCGAGGAATCAGAAGTTCCCGCCGAGGATGCAGACCCAGACGAAGAATTCCTATACTAAGGGGCAGTTGAGCTTGAAGATCTGGACGATTCAGAAAAAGAATTATCATACCTATCAAAAGCCGGTCTTGAAGCAGAATCAGACGAGGCAGATGCAGTAGATGAATCAGACCTGGCAGATGCCGATGATTGAGAAGCTTATCCTTAAGCTGATTTTGATGATGTTGATTTACGAGGAACAACCTATCTAATATACGATACGACCTATAATGTATTTACTTTATACCACCTTGTCCTTCTTAGACAACCTATCTTTTTTAATTTTTAAAATTAATTACTTTATTTAATTACTGTAAGATTCTTAAATAAATACTATAAAAAGAAGGAAGTGAAGCAACTGCTTCCTTTGCCTGTGCTTGCTTTGTTTCATTCAAATCAAATGCATTCTTTGTTTGTAGTTTCTTGTTCCATTTGTTTGGCTTTCTCTGGGAAATCAGGAGCGGCTGCTGGTCCATGTGCTTTGTATACTCCAAAGGCTTTGGCTTTGGGTAAGACTTCTACTGCCCTGTCCTTTGCATCTGGTTCGAGATCAGGATTTGCTGGGGCAGAGACTTCTTCTTAGTATGAGGGGTCTGGAACATCTACTTAGTCAGCTTCTAAATAAGGATTTGCTGTAATTGACTTTCGAAAGAATGAGGCTTCTCCATTACCTGCGGCGTAAACTATCTTTCTTTAGCTGCTAGTTACAGTTGGTCTAAACCATGCAATGAATTTATGAACCAAGGAGGCTACGAACCAAAAAGGGTGAAACCTAGCTCTTATGAGAGATAGGTAAGCTAAATCATAAGCTTGATCATCAACTTCTTTAACAGCTCAATCATTAGCGTTGAAATCAGCTTCATCGACATCAAAAGCTGGGACTGGAGGGTAACTTTCTTTGGCTTCGGGTAAGACTGCAATAACATCTTACACTACTCTATTACATATCCTCTCTTTGTGTCACTCGTAAATTCCCCTCATTTCTTTTATTTTGTTAGGGTATCCGTCTTATGTTGACTCTCTCGGCGCGTATCGAAGCATGAGGACATCCTGGTCTTATGCTATCCTGTTATTGTCCTCCCCGTACCTTGGTTTAAGAGATTGAATACTTCCTCGGCTATTGAAGAAGTCAGTAAAGCAAGGGCACATCCTGCTCTATAGCTTCCTGCTTTGGATCTATCTTAGCTTTGGCTTAAGAAAGTTAGACTATCTAGGCACATGGGACTGCAGGCGGTAAAGTACCATAGGTTCAATAGCTCAAGTACTGTATTCTCCTTAACTCAGGTTAGAGTTGGAACTATCCAGCGATTATAGAACTACAAAGTAATGCGCATGTATGGTCATTCACTTTCCTTTCTTTTTAATTTCATTTTAAAATATTTATTATTAATATTTAATTTTATTGTTTCTTTTTTAAATTTAAAAATATTCATAATATGACTAATACAGGAGGAAGAAGCATTTATGAGAGATATGAATAAAACAGAAAGCAAGCACTGAGAAAGATAGGAAGAAAAAGAAGATCAGAATGCAATATAGCCTGAGATGTCAAGATGAATTTCCATAGAATAATTTGCAGCTAGAAGGGAATCACACAAAAGTATGCGCTTGTCTCGTAGCATGAGCATGAAATCCCACGACTTGGGTGAGACAGCAGGTGTAGCAATGGGACAATTGGACAAGATTATCCTGATGTAGCGATTAAAAGGACCTTTTGTCTGACCATTAACTGGAAATGCTTCTAGCTCCTGTATATTAAAACAATATGCTGAATTGAGGACAATGCCTTTCCTTTCCCTTTCGTGTTTATACTAGAACTAGTTAGTTCCTATCCGATAGCCTTTTTCTATTATAGATATATAAGACTCTTTCGCCATCTATTTCTTCTATCTCTTCCTAGGGGACTTGGACTTCGATCAACACCATCAATTGCAGCGCCTTCTTTTTTTAATTTACAAACCACATTCATAACCTCTTTTAAAATCTTTTCAACTACGCTGACTACATGGACTACACGCTATCGCTTGACTGACTGGACGGGTGGTAAAAAGAACTCTGTTGTTGGTGGTCTAGCCCCTCTTGTTGGGTGACTGACTGACTACGCTATCAAGTGCACTTGTTTTATATTATATTTCACCGATTGAACCACATACATCCCTTTATTAACAGCTAATATTATGTTTTAAGGGACCTATGGTAAGGGTAAGAAAGGAATGAAGGTAAGTCGCAGGAGCTGACCTCTTACTGATAGCACTGAGGCTATGCTCACACTCGAAAGATTGGCTCTATCCTCTCACTCGAAAGCCACAGGTAGTCTAGGGTCCGTTGGGCGCCACACATAACATATATGTCATAATAGCTCTTTCCACTTGCTGTTGACACAGCCCTTCACTTATCAAAACACTATCCCTTCGCCATTGTTCAATCATATATAGCAGTTCTTACCACATCTTTATACTTCTTTCACTGAATGCACTTAAGTCTAGCCCCTGTTGTTGGTGTTGTGCTTGGGTATAGGCTTGGGACTAGGCTTGCTGACTACGCAATACCACGATTCCCTGACTTTTATATATGACTCTAGAATATTTAACAAAACACTAATTATAACCCTTAGGATGCACCTTAGCTACGTAGTTTAAGAATACAAAAAGTATGGTTTGAAAACATGATAAGTAAAAGAAAGGAGCGAAGTGACCTTCTGTTCGTACGCTTCCTTACTCTATTCATGCCCGGGCAAGGAGATAGCCTCACTCGAGGGCAATCCCGGGGTCTAAGAATACACCTTCCGCCCTAAGCGAGGGATGCCTCTGGTTATCGATTCGAACAAGACGAACTGCCAAAGCCAAAGCTAAGTGCGGTCCTTTTATCCGCTTGTGTTGACTCTTGACCTCCTTTCTTTAGAAACGGATCCTGTGATTTGGAAACCAAAAGCCAATGAAGTACGTGCCGTTCAGGCGCCTCCTTACTGTATTTTTTCATAACATCGGGTTCTTGAGACACTAACCAAGCTAAGTACGTGCCTTAAGAGCTGCCTAACGAACACCCAACTCACTTGTTTCATTGGCCGATACCCTACCTTCCCACGGTACCGCATAAACAGAGTTCCCGCTGCCAAAGCAAAGCAAAGTTCCAAGGCATTCAACCTAAGGAATAGGCATCCTGTCTTAGCTTTTTCTCTTTAGTTGACCTATTCCCAGGCGTATACCAACACTCGGAATCATACTTATTCTGCCCAACAAGTGGGGTTTACGTAGCGCGTTAGTCTTGTTATTCTTAAATTCTTTAATTCAATTGCATCTATAACCGGACACTTTGAAAAGAAAGAAGACTTAATATAGGTAGGTATCCTTCCTTTGAATTCATAAGCATGGAATGAGCTCTACTTCTGTTAATTAATTTACTATCTAAATCTAAGTCCAATTATTCATTCTACTTACTATAACTATAACTAATTAAAATATGCTCATTTCTTAATTAAAAAAGCAGAAAAGCTAGCTGTTTAAACCTAGCCATCTTACCCAACAAGCGGAGCAAATAAAGGTGCGTTAGTTGTTCTTTCGCTAAAGACGATTAACAAATTCCGAAAAAGAGAGAAATTTCGCATGATAGTGCTTACTGTTCAAGAATCTACCTTAAGTAGGATAGACTTGACTTTCTTTGATGTTGATCGATAAACGTATCTCTTATTATAAAAATAGTACTTCACTTTCCTTTTGTGCATTCATGCATACAAGATCTTTTGCTTTCTTTATACTACTGATAACATCGACTAACTTGATTGTTTCATTGGCTTGTTTTGATCGAATACCCTTCTTCGGTATCGGTACTATAAGAAGAGTTCCTAAAGACCAGTGAAATACATGCTTCTTACTTTTCTGACTTATATGCTTCTTTTTCTCTTACTTATAAGAATGTTTATATTATATACATATATAAAGAATTTTTAAATTTATTTAATCAAAATGCTGAGATTCTTTTATAGTCAAACTAACTACTATAAGACTGAATATCATGATTGTATATCTATACCCAAGGGCACAGATCCTTAAACCATATAATAATAATAATAAAATAGAAAGAAGGGGGTATCATAGGGATACTAAGTATGAGTCTATCAAATATTCATTTAAGTTTATGTCCATGTTAGTACAAGATCTAGATGATGAAACTAAAGAAACATTATGTCATGTTCCATATCTTCAGTTAGTCATAACTTCTAGGTATTTTCATAAGGGTATCCGTGTCAATGAGGATAAACTACTCACTCTAGCTGTTATGGATCTTTTTGTACAGTATGTTTACCCTGCGTTAAATTCTTATGCCAAGGCTAATGTATTCTTCATTTTAAAACCGAAACCTAATAAGGAGGACCTACTAAATCCTCATAAAGATGGTGAAATAATTAAGTCACTCTCGAAGACAGCTTTCCCACTAACGAAAGATGATGATTCCCTTATTAATAAATTCGATATAAAAAATTATGTAAATACATTAATAGAAGGGTTGCTGGAAATATATTCAGGATATTATGTGACTGGAATAACAATTCGTAACTTTTTTGAACATGATATCATATCACCTATACCCGTTATAGATTACAAGTCAAGAATCTATGGTTTAATAGAATGCTATTATAATAATGAAAATGATTCAAATGTTGATGTTAAGAATATAAGACCTAAATCTCTGCGTTCTACTAAGAAAGTCTATTTAAATAATCTAACATCCAAGAAGACCCCGGATAATCCCACTATAAAACCATTTATGGTTGCAGATATTGAAACCGTCGTAATAGATGAGATTCATGTACCATATGCTATAGGGGTTTTAAAAGTATACCCAGGTGTCAAGGTTCTCACAGATGATATAGATACATTCTATAGTGAGAATTACAATAAAAAGAATTTCCCAAAGTTTGAAGATAGGAGTCAAAAACTAATGGTAGATTTTATAAATAGGCTTATAACTATTACTCGACGTAATAGTAAATATAAAATGAATGTCATTTATTTCCATAACTTATCAAGTTTCGATGGTCTTTTTCTAATAAAGCATATGATCTATAACCATCAAAATTATGAACTTAAGCCCATAATAAGGGAAAATGTAATCTATGAGATAGCAGTCTGTTTAGGTAAGAGGGTCTTATTCCGCCTCAGAGATTCCCTACATCTACTCCCCTGTAATCTTGATTCTCTGGCTAAAAGTCTATGTCCTGAGTTAGGTGGTAAAGGCAGTATTGACTTTTCAAAGGTCACTCTTGAGACCCTATCTTCAATGAAAGATGAACTCCTGACCTATATGAAACATGATATCAGACTCTTGGGTTCAATTATGCTGAAATTCCAGAAGTTGTACTTCGAACAATTCCAAGCTGACATAGTAGATTTTAGAACACTCTCATCACTGGCTATGTCTCTCTTTCGTTCGCGTTTTTATAAAGATGATGAGTCTTCAATCTATATTCCTGAAGATAATGAAGAGGAATTTATTAGGCGTGGATACTATGGTGGGCATACCGACTGTTTTATACCTAAAGGTGAGAACCTATACTATTATGATGTGAACTCTCTATATCCCTATATTATGAAGGAGTCTCAAATGCCAGGAGGTAAGCCTGTTTGGCATTCTGATTTATCTAAAATTGATTTAGATGACATCTATGGCTTTATCGAAGCTTATATAGAATGCCCTGAAAGCATAAAGAGACCCTTACTGCCTTATAAAGATCCCAAGAATAAAACTGTCATCTTTCCAACGGGGAAATTTGTAGGCGTTCATTTTAGCGAGGAACTCAAGTTGGCTAGAAAGATAGGATATAAAATAACGCCTCTGAAAGGATACCTCTTTAATGCTATAGATAGCCCTTTCGAAGGATACGTGAAGGAGTTATTTGAAAGTAGATCCAAAGCTAAGGCTGAAGGAAATGCTGCCTTATCCTTTATCTATAAACTCTTAATGAATTCATTATACGGTCGATTTGGCATCAATCCTGAATACAGTAAAACAGAATTATGCAATGAATCTAGATTAAAGAGTCTTTTGAGAGGAGGTCCATTAATAAACAAAAGGAGATTAAGAGATGATCTTTATATGGTCAGCTATAGATGCAATACATCTCCTCGGGGTAAGGAATCACCATATAAAGTAAAGAAGACTGCGGCAGTTCAAATAGCCGCAGCTATTACATCAAAAGCTAGGGTGTACATGTATGAACATCTTTCAAGAGATGATTGCTACTACACTGACACAGACTCAATAGTCTTAGGTAGTCCTCTTCCGGATAAATTAGTCTCTCCAACAGAATTAGGAAAGTTTAAGTTAGAAGATAAGATTAAAGAGGGTATCTTTTTAGCGCCCAAGTCTTATTGGTATAGCAGAGAGTCCTCTCAAGAAGACGTCATAAGGTATAAGGGCGAAGGTAAAAAGATAGTAGATAAAAAATACTATATAGACCAATATTTAGACCCCAGCCGAACTCAGAAAAAGAAGGTAATAAAAAATTTCAAAAGAGATTTGGAGACTCTATCTATAAGAATGGTAGAGAGTGTATTCACGTTTAGAGTAATTGATAATAATAAGCGAGGGCGTTTAATAGAAAACGGTATATGGGTAGGTTCTATACCTATTCATATAATAGACTTTGAATCTATAGATCACAAGGGAAGAATGATAATAAATCAATTAATTAAAGAAAGAGATAATCTAATTAAAAAGATAAATAATAAGAAGAATGATGATGAAAAGGATGATTCAATAAATAATAAGAATATAATGGATCCTCAGAATTGTCAAAAGAATGAAGTCAATACTGCGAATAGTAACCTTTCTAATAAGACATTAAATGATGTACCATCAGATACAAAGACTAAACCCGAAGATTCGGAGACAAGACCGGATTCGGAGAGTCAAAAGCTTGATCTTTCCGGGTGGTCTCATGAAAGACAATTTGGGAAAGAACTGAAAGACAATTTGGGGAAAGAACCCCCTTGATTTAGAAATCACATGAGCTGGCATTGCTGGGATCGTACCGTGATACGAATGCGCCGAGTGTATCTTATAAAATAGGCGAGATTATGACCAGTAACAGCAGCGGCGATGCGAACTACACTTGCAGATCAGAAAGACAGGTAGGTCGTCCTCAAACCTACAATTCTAAGAAAAAAAGATTGAAATTAAATTTATATTGTATACATTAGACCATATATAGAGGTGGACTCATTTAAAATAAGAGCTAGTATTATAGTTGAAATATAGACAGAGAAGGCTTTTTTATGCTGTATCTTTTTCATTTTAAAGTGTAAAGGATCATAATTAAGCTCTGGAAAGAGTATCTTTAAAGTCTTATTTAATGGCTCTCCACATATACATGGACTTTTAACATTAATATGAGTACTACAGACTTTCTCTATATATGTCTCTCGTAGTACTCTACTAATAAGTTTAAGATCAGGTGAACATAAAGCAGCAGCGGGTTTTAAGAAGATCATTTCTGGAGATACCACCCACCAAATAGCTAACCCTATAATTAATGAAAGAACTAAAACAAAACGAATATCATTTTTATATGAGTAAGAGATCATATCTATTATTTGATAATCTTTGATTCTTTTGTTTCTTTTTAAACTCTTAAAATTCTCAGATAAGACATCTTTAAACCCTTGTGTTTTCTCACGAGATATTCTCAATAATTGACTACTAAGACCATCACTTCCTAAGTAAGATGCTTTTAAAGCCACCCATGGGAATAAAGCATATTCTATATAATATTCATAATCATAATTTAAATTAGACTGACGGAATCTTCCTAAAGCTTTTCTTAAACAGTTCTTATCAGCGGGTAATCTACCTAATGCATAACGAAGTTGATCTTTTTCATCTTCTTTATTATAATAGAAATTAAGATATGGAACCGTTGAAAGATTAATCTTGTGATATGACTCACTACATACTTCAACTCGCTCTAAGATTTTATATTTTATAGACGCCCATATTGTTTTATCTAAATTAATATTAGGGATATGTGGAGGAAGAAGACTTTTCTTTCTAGTTATAAAAGTCTCAGAGGTTAGACTATTAAATAAATTTATCATATCTTCTATATATTCTAAGAATTCTACTATTAATAAAATCAGCATTTTGATTAAATAAATTTTATAAATTTAAAATAAGTATATAATATTAAAATAAATTACTAGACTAATC
>JAYMSF010000569.1:0-15111 GCA_036897335.1 Silene vulgaris | reverse complement strand
ACGTGAGTTGTTGTTTTGTGTGGTGGAGATGGAGTATGTAGCGGGGGAGCAGGAGGGGGGGGGGGGGGGGGGGTGTCACCGATTACAGATTGTTTTGATTTCTGCAGATGCTTTCTTTTTCCTGTGTTGGCGACGTCGTTTTTGTGTTAATTCGACAGTTGGAGTGTATTTCTTGTATGTGCAATTGTGCATACAAAAACCAAATACGAAGTACGGAGTAGTTTGTTTTGTGATTCAAATGATCATCAATCCTCTCCCTCGTATTCTGGCCTTTGATTTAGATTAGCGAGTAAAATCATCCAATGGTAAAACTAAATCTTGAATTTCGTCATAACCTTGAATTATTCTTAGAACTTTATTTATCAAACAAAGGATGTATTCATGATATACTTCATAGCTAAAATCAAACTTGAACATTAAATTAGGTCGCCATCAGATGTTCACTAGTTCACTTATTTCTGTAATTTACGCTATTATGTACAATTGCTTTTACACATATTTCTAAGAGAATCTATAAATTTGATGGGGTGGTGGTGTCTTTCAGGGACGGGGAATCTTGTTTCGTGGCAATAAGATGGGGTCGGGGTAGGAGTACAGATGGTAGTGGGATTTACTGGAGATTAGCGAGATTGATGAAGGTGGGAGTGTGGGACTTTGGTGGAGGCCGACCCTTTCATGTGATCAGTTGGAATGGTGTGGAGATGGTCGGGGCGGGAGCGGGGAAACGATGGTGGTGCACGTGGTTAAAGTAGGGTAGTGATGGAGGCGTGGTTATGTGGTGATGTTGGGTTTGGTGTGAAGGAATTGAAATTGGTGGAACTGAGTGTTGTGATAGCGGTGGCAATCTCACAATGGTGCATGGTGGGTAAAGCATTATGTGACGGTATATTATTAGCAGAATTTGCATACGATACCGATTATATTATTGCAATTTGTAAATGGAATGGTAATGTAATATTCATTGTTTTGGTTAAAATGAGATTAACAAAAATAGTAAGCCTCTTAAAACTATTTTAAGCCTAAAATTAATTTAAACAGCGAGATTTATAAAACTAATTAATATTCATTATTAGTTATTTATATCAGTTGTTTCAGATTTGTTTTATGATTATAACTATCAAAATAAGAATTTATTAAACAAAATCAAGCCATATTTGACAACTAAAAAAAACATATAACGAATGACAAATTGTTGTGTGAGAGTGTGAGACTTAGTTTTAGGTAAGACTGGTCTAATAATACTAGGTCCAACAAAATTGCTTAGTAAAAATACAAAATAATTTATTTTATAATAACCATCAATCTTTCCTATTATAAATTGGTAGTTTATATATTTAAATAGGTTACTGTAGTTTTCAATATAATAAAGTTCTCAAAATAAAATTACAAGGTTGGTATATTAATGACTTATAATGCCTGGGCTCTTCTTTTGTTGTGTTAATTATATGTTACAGCCTTACAGGGCCGTCTTATAAAAAGCTTGATAATAACGAATATTCCTTCGACGTCAACCTAGGATATGGAAATTGCAGCAGGAGCTGCTAGTCAGGGCCTGGTCATTCCCACTAATGGCCTAAGTCAGACAAGACATGGCTTAGCCATGACAAGCAATGACCTCGTTTTTTAAAACATTGGCCAAGCCGAGCCAAGCCACGACCTGGCCACTGCAAGCCATGGCCTGTTCCCTGAAACCCATGACCAGGCCACCAAACAATTCTGCCAACAAAGCTAGCCAACCACCAGCAGCCACCATGGCCAACTGGCACCCCACTCAACTAAGGTCAGGTCAGTCCTAAGGAGCCAGGCCAGTCCACATTTGCATTTCACAGAAAATCCAAGCTGAAGTCAAGTGGCACACAATGACAATTCTAATAAAGTTCTTTCCATATTTGGCCAAACCAGCAAAAGTAAGACTACGCAACCCTTTTGGCCTTGATTCCCAAGCAACAGATAACACCTAAATGCTCAAGAAGGTCCTAGAATCAAAGCAAGCAGGCTCACTTGCAAGCCAAGCCAAAACAGGCTCAGAACCTGTCACAGTCATCTGCTAGCGTTTTGTTTTCTTCGGCTTTTGCCTTAATTATCACTTGTATCTGTTGTAATATACTCCCTTTTATTTTGTTTTCATGTAAGAAACAATCCTGACCCTTAGAAGAGGATCTCTTAGGGTTTTATGCACTGAAATGTAAACAAGGACCTATATAAGGACTCCTTTGCACTTTTGTAATATTCAGACTTTGATTAATGAAAAAACAAACCTGAGAATTCTCTCAAGTATTGAAAAACCTTAATTCTGACTGAGTTTAGCGTTGAGTCAGGCTTGGTAATACTCCATAGTATTGATCAAATACATGTTGGTGAGTCTTATTCAATCCTGTGCTTGCTGTGGGTTGTCTGAGTCTCATTGTTTTTTTAATCTTGTCACTCTCTGTGCTTGTTGTGATTGTGCCAAGTTTATGCTTAAATTGTTAGACTAATTTCTTGTGGTTATTAGTTTGATAATTATATCCCCTTTGTTCAGTTCAAATCATTTCACAGAATCAGTCACAATTCATATATACCTACTCTTTCAGAATTGAGTGTGTCAGGCTGAGTTCCTTAATTTGTTTAAAATATTTAGAGGTTGATTTAAGATCTGAAATTTTGCACGGTTTTAGTTCACTATCTTAACTAAATTGTCACCAAATTTCATGATTTTTAAAAATCATTTACTATTTTTAGTCTATTTCTGAAGTTTATAGCATTCACTGAAATTCCTGAATATTGTTCATTTCAGGTTGTTTCTCTGATTTGGTTAAGTCCCTAGTGTGCCGGGCGGGTTGGGAAGGAGTGAACCTGGGACCGGCCCGATTGGGTGAGATGTGGTAGCGGGCCAGAGACAATTGAGACCGGTTGATTGGGTCGGGCTAGTGTGGGCCAGACCATCCCGCACTTGTGTCCAGGTCTAATCAGCGTATTTAGTACCTACGTTTGGTTTGTATTGGTGGGCCTTCATAAGCGAGGGGCTGGTTGGGAAAATTGAAAGCCTTTTTAAACAAAATGGAAATCTGGGTATACAAAATCATAATGTATTTTTCACTTAACTAGAGGCCTAGAGCTTTAAAACATTACTCCGCAATAGCTTTCTCTGTTCTAATTATTTGTATGTCTTTGATTCACGAAAAATTAAAAAGGCAAATAGATAATTGAGATAAAAGGGGTAGTTTTATATGGAAGACTGTCTTATATGAGTAACTTTTATAGTGTGTAAAAATTTAATCCCGGGAGTTTGACAAAAAGTTTGCTGAAACTTCTAAACTTCTATAGTGTTATACCGAACTACATGAAAATGAGATAGCGTTATTAAACATAACTACGGAGTACAAAATAAATTATTTGAAAGTGAGAGCATTTATGCTTTGGAGAATGCTACATTTAAGTCGGGGAAAGTAGCAAATTACCCCCAAACGTTTAGGGCTATGTGCAACTTGCCCCCAAATATTTTTAAATGTGCAATTTACCCCCCAAACGTTTGGGGCCAAATCGCAGATAACCCCATTTAAGTCCGTCCAAATATGTAGAAACTAACCCCTGCTAGCTGTTCTCATTTCTCAAGTGGTGTTATTTGTCAAGTGTCATAACTCATAACTCATAGAAGTAGTTAAAATTGTACGACAATTAGGTGACATTACTCCACAAATCAAACTACACTTTTTGCCAATTATCATGATGCCACCTTTGATTATGTAGTTATTATAAATTTATAAGGGTTAGGTCGTGTTTTTTTTTAGCTTAACCCGTTTATTTCAATTTAGCTTTATTCAGCTAATCCCTACTCAAAATAATTTTTATTCCAGCTCCATTAAGTGCAGCTCCATTCACTAGTTATGTGCAGTTCAATTCCATTCAGTTCAGCTCCTTTCAGCCGATAAGAAGAAAGCATAGCTAACTATTTGTAGTACTATTAAATGGTAAAAGATGTATTTATCAATTATTCGGTTATGGCTTAAGCCCTTCATTTCAATCCAGTTCAGTTTAATTCACTGTTCACCTCAACGCAGCTCCATTTAGTTCAGTTTAATACAATTCAACTAATCTCTACTCAGATTAATTATTATTTCAGCTTCATTCCATTCAGTTCAGCTCAATTCCATTCAATTCAATTTTAAGACGAAAAGAAAAGGGCTTAAAACATTACTAATTATTTGTAGTACTAGTAAATGGTAAAAGTTGTATTCATATCAATTATTGGTCGTAAGTTGATGATTACCTTGTGAAAAGAGGAAATTGACCCCTAAAATTGTAATTTTGGTCCAATATCAAAGGTAGCTTTTTGATTGTGAGGCATGGTAAGACATTATCATAGTTTATGGTTGGCCATCACATCCTCATTTTTTTGGTGATGGGCTTAGCCGCTTAGGCATATTCGGTGAAGGCACCAAAGATATATGAAAAATATCTATGAAAAATATGCACTTAGTTTAAAGTACCAGACGAGAACTGAGATAGAAGATCTACACTCGTTATATACGACAATACGACATTAGGCGAGTTTTGGTGGTGAGGAATGAGTTTACATATTGTCTTTTTTTATTATTATTTTATTTATATGGGAGACTTGTAGAACAATATTGAATTTGTATATGGTCACATTACCAAGCCAATTTTATTTGTTTTTTTAAACTATTATTGTAAAGTAGGAGTCAATTTGTGTTTTGCGCCTTTGTTATAAGTCACTCATAATAATACGCCGTGCCATGCTTGCTTGTTGATATTTTCTCGCTAACAAGGTAACGCAAAAAAATAACTCACTCGTTTTATAAGAAAAATAAGTGACTAAATCGAGTACACGTAAAAAGAAGTTAATCACCCTAGAAAAGCAATCCAAATCCAAGTTTTAAATCATTATTTTCCCGAATCCAACAATATAAGTTGATGTTCATGAAAGGTAGTGCAATTTAGGGTTCTTTCGGTTGCATGATAGGAGCTATCTTATACTCCCTCCATACCAATCCAAAGGTAACATAGGGCATCTTGACACTATTTATAGTCGGAGAGAATCTTCGATATTATTCCTAATCTATAAGACGAAATATAGTCATGTGAGATCTTGTTTGATTTATCGTCATGAATGCTATAAGAATATCAAATTTTTATAATTTTTAATAATGTATAACTAAAGATATTCACGCTGCAAAACGTGCCTCGACAAGTGTGAAAAAGTTAATGTTACCTTTGGATTGGTATGGAAGGAGTATATTTGTAACATCCAACGTGTAATGCTCAATCAACTTGTTTTTCCTGCCAACCATGTTTCTTGGACATTTTTTTATAAACATTCTCCTTGAAAAACGGGAGCCCCAAACTAATAAAGTACGTACTTACTTGATTTTGATAGATTAGACTAATGACAATTACTTGATTACCCCATCATTCAAATATCAATAAATCGAGCTTCAGACGGTCTGAAATAAGACGGACCAAATATTGAGTGGTTACAAAAGATCGGGACTCAATCCACTGCCATTAATCTTGAGAAAGAAGAAGTCCGTCTTCTGAGGGAGGCCGTAACAAGAAAAGAGGATCCAAAAGTTATAGCACAAGGCCCATAGTAATTGTTGATGGATGACTTATTCATTGAACAAGAAAGCAAAAAACTTGCACCAGCCGGGAATCGAACCCGGGTCTGTACCGTGGCAGGGTACTATTCTACCACTAGACCACTGGTGCTTCTTGTTTACTCTTCCTACCACATAAAACTACATACTACATAACTTACTTGAACAACCAAGGTAAGTTTTCAATGGAGAAAGGAAGGAATTAATTCTATGTGGCCTTGGCCTCTTAGGCATAAATCAAAGACACTTGACTTGAGAATAAAGAAGCTTGTATCCCTTTTCTTTATAGATAATACTCCTTCCCATCCAAACCGAAGGTAACGCTTGCTTTTTGGCACTATTTATGGTAGTTTTACCCTTTCGCGTCTATCATCTCGTTATTTGGCGAACTTGTTTTGCTTATATTAGATAAATAACATTTACTCGTCCTACTAACTCTTTATTACCATGAAACTATTTGTGTTTTGGATGTGTAATATGCATTTCCACTCCCCAAACTATTTAATTTTCATATTTCCAAAGCAAAATGATTAAAAAAAAAATTATTGTTCACATTACAAAAATCTTACACAACCAACAACTGTCCAACACCGACTTGCCACAAAACTGAACTGAACTGACCTAAATAAGCAGATCTGTACCTAAACATAAGACTAGTGTATGACTTTAAACTCAATTATCCCCCACCCATGACTCGAATTTTGATCCCGAGCAATCCATTGTCTCTAGATAATACGGAGTATAATAACAACTAGTTATGACAAAATTGACTGGATCCGACTGACCAGTTTCGAAATAATACTCGAACTCAAGACCCGAGCTTGACCCGAAGCCGAATTGACTCGATCCAATATAACGGGACTTGAATGTTTATTGTTGTACACCGATTATCCATCATAATTAACTTGCTAATAATTGATTCGAAAATGATCCAAACTCAAAATGATCTACTTCGACCCGAGCTTTGTAAACCTGAAATTAACCCTACCCTAATTAACTCGATCCAGTTAACCCGTTTACCAAATCTAAATCAACAAGACACCTAAGTTAACCCAATTTATACTCTTTTACATCCAAAATGACTTATTTGTCTGAAATAATAAGACGAGATTTTGCTACTATTTTACAGTTAAATGTGACCACTATCGAAAAACAAGTTACCAAGTTACCATAAGCTGTTTTAAGTCTATAACACTGCTTGTACCATTATGATTACATTTAACTTTTAAAATTGTCACAAACTCACAAATGCACGTCTAAAAAAAGACGAAAAAACATTGGTCTAAACCAAAAATTTGTGAATTCGAACCCATCCCGATTGACCAGTTGGCCAGGCCAAGCCAAGCCCCACACGTCGGCAAACAAAGAAGGCAATTACAATTTACAAGTGCCCACTGCCAAAAAAAAAAACACAGAAGTCGGGAAAAAATGGCGGCCACATACACACCAAAACTTCGATTCTCATCTCCCTCCTGCTGCTCCTCTTCCACCTTCCACCACCTCACCAAACACCTTCCTCTTTCTCTTTCCTGCTCCTTTTTCCGGACAAACCCTAAAACTCTTCAAACCGTAACTACCGCGCGCCGCCGTATCAACCACCTCTTCCGCCGCCGCTACACCACCGCGCGCGCTGAGTCATCTTCGTCGGACAACGGCGCGCACTTTGATTACGACCTTTTTACTATCGGCGCCGGTAGCGGTGGTGTTAGAGCTTCTCGGTTTGCTTCTAATTTCGGCGCTAATGTTGCTGTTTGTGAGCTTCCGTTTTCTACGATTTCTTCTGATACTGCTGGTGGTGTCGGCGGAACGTAAGCGCTTTACTCTACTTACTTCCATCCTCCGTTCCAGTGAATTGTTTACATTTTTCAAAATTCCGTCAAATTTATTGTAAAAAAATGTATACATGAGCACAAATTATAGAATATAAGACCGTCCTACACAATGATTATCGGTGTTTTTTGTTTGATTGAATTCAAATTTGTGTTTAGAGATGAACTGCTGCTTACTACTGCCAATGAATTGTATACATTTTTCAATATTCCGTAATAGTGAATGTTTTGTTGATTGATCTTCGTCGTTTATTATCGCATTTAAGCTGATTTTGAAGGTGTTGTTTTGTTTGATTGAAATCAAATTTGTTTCTAGGTGACATTAATTGTTGCTCTTAGTTTCGCTTTGATTATCATGTTGATGCAGGTGTGTATTATGTTCATGTATATAGGTTGCTTATGATGATACTCCGTATATTTTTTGTTATAGTGATTAGTTTTGTTTGAAGCAAGGAAAATTAACAGTTTTACGCGGCTTTTGAAAGCTTAATCGAGGTTTTTTGTTGCTAAATAATGCTGTTAGCTACTTGAACTACATGATGAACATGATCTAGTCGTCAATTTGAGTATTGTATTATTTGTCCATGTGTGTGGTGTTTGTATTTAGGTTGCTTATGATGATATATATATATTTTTTTTCCGTTCTGTTATTTTTTTCGAGGCAAGGAAAATTAGTATTTGTACGAGGCTTTTCGAAGCTAAATTGAGGTCTTTTGTTGATTAGTAATTCTATTAGCTACGTGAGCCTCGTGATTAGTTTCTGTTGACGATTAATTCACAGTGAGGGTTGGGATATTTGAATTCTGGCAGGAGGTGGCTTGGTAACTTTAAGAAGTTATAATGGAATTATGAAGTTTCTATTGTTTTGCGAAATGCGGAGTATAATTCTTTTGGGGAGAGAATATTTTAAATAGGGAGCATAGACCATCATTTGAAGGAATGCATCTTGGATAATGTATAACAAATTTATCAATATATGGTAGAATAGATTCTTTGTTGGATGGTGGTTGAGGATTGCGTAGATTTCTATTTGGAACCGCAAAAAAGCATAAAGATGCTTGGAAGATTGATTTATTTGATCATTTACTTGTTGCCCTATTTAGCTCATGTTTTCTCTAAATTTTGCAACGTTGTGGATGTTTGGAGTTTGTCTTAAGCTGTCTTACTTTAACCTGCGAAAATGGCTCATATACTGGACACGTATTTAATTGTAGGAGCGCAATGCAGTGGTTATATAGTGTAAACTCTATACGAATATTTTATAGTACCAGTATCTTGTGGAATAAAAGTGACTTCAGTTCTTCGTGGCTAGGGTGAGGGTTTATAATTAATTACATAAAAACCACAAAGACGATGTTGGTTGGGCTCTTATAAGTTCATTTCATCCTCTTATGTGGTAGTGAAAAAGATCTTGGGGTTTTATGTTAGCTTCTTTTAAAGTTGTAGGCCCGTGGCTTGAAAAAATATGCTCGACATCAAATTTGTTTTCGACATAGTCCTAATGTTTAGTTATTTACTTTGGTTATTCTGACAGATGTGTCCTTCGTGGATGTGTGCCTAAGAAGCTGCTTGTTTACGCGTCTAAATATGCTCATGAATTTGAGGACAGTCATGGGTTTGGGTGGAGTTATGATACTGAACCCAAGCATGACTGGAGCACCTTGATGGCCAACAAGAATGCGGAGCTTCAACGCCTCACAGGCATCTATAAGAATATTTTGAAAAATGCAAATGTCCAATTAATTGAAGGCCGTGGAAAGGTTGTATGATCATGTTATACATCACTTCAAACTTAATATGCTAGTAGTACTGACACCAGCATTTCCGAGCCTAACTACTGAGTAATTACTGAAAACAGATAGTGGATCCTCACACAGTAGATGTAGACGGAAAACTTTATTCAACAAGGAACATATTGATCTCTGTTGGGGGGCGTCCATATATTCCTGATATTCCCGGCAGAGAATACGCTATTGACTCTGATGCCGCTCTTGACCTACCAGAAAGACCTAAGAAAATTGCAATTGTAGGTGGTGGATACATTGCTGTGGAATTTGCGGGCATCTTCAACGGTTTGTCTAGTGATGTTCATGTATTCATTCGTCAAAAGCAGGTCCTAAGAGGCTTTGATGAGGAGGTATTGTTATGCTCCTATATATGGCCCAGCTCCCTTAATTGGGAGATGCAGGATTGTCATAAATTTCTTTTGTGTTTTGCAGGTACGGGATTTTGTTGGCAAACAGATGGCAGTAAGAGGAATTGAGTTTCACACAGAAGAATCTCCTCAGGCTATTATTAAGTCTGCAGATGGAACCCTGTCACTGAAAACTAACAAGGGAACCATTGATGGGTTTTCACATGTCATGTTTGCTACGGGGAGAAGGCCAAATACTAAGGTCTTTTTTCCTTAATAATATTGCTTTCTACAGGTGTCTTTATTGGTGTTTAGTAGGTGTGAAATAGAAATAATCGTTAGTCATGGATTTCTAAGTATGTTACATTACCTATTGCTTTGTGAGCTAAGGTACTTATTGGTTGAGTTCACATAAACTGCAGAACTTGGGCTTAGAAGCAGTTGGGGTAAAGATGAAAGATAACGGAGCCATAGAGGTACTTTTCGTCATGTCAATTTGTACTGCTGCCATTTGGCGACTATTGCAGGCCACAACTCATTCTACTGTTTGTTCAGGTCAATGAGTACTCTCAGACGTCAGTACCTTCAATATGGGCGGTTGGTGATGTAACGGATAGAGTGAATCTGACCCCCGTTGCTTTGATGGAGGGAGCAGCATTAGCAAAGACGCTATTTGCAAATGACCCAACAAAACCTGATTATAGGTATCTTGTTTTCCTTTTAACGATTAATTCTTCTATACACGCTTCTGTATAATTTTGGCTACATCTGTTTGTAGTGAGTATGTTTACAATACCTTG
The DNA here is from genome assembly GCA_036897335.1 of Silene vulgaris. Taxonomy (NCBI): domain Eukaryota; kingdom Viridiplantae; phylum Streptophyta; class Magnoliopsida; order Caryophyllales; family Caryophyllaceae; genus Silene; species Silene vulgaris. Next base: position 4,751 of record JAYMSF010000569.1, on the reverse strand, counting down.
TGACTTATGTGAGCCATTTGAGTTTATCCTTCTAAGAGTTTAGAAAGTAGGAGGTTGAGTCTATCACTTTGAGTTATTCCTTTCCCAAACTCGGGTAAATTGCTAGAATTTGTGGTTTTAATGAGAAACAGGGAGAAGGAAAGCGTGCAAGATATTTGTATATTTTAGCGTTATCACCCTCTTTTCCCATTTTTTTTGGATGGGGGAACTTGATGGTTATGCTACTCAAAGTCCCCACAGCCAACCTTAATCCACTCTTACGAGTTCAATTTTGATGATGCTATCTTATGATGCCTTGTGCTCTCTCAGTAGTGAAATGTGTGGTCAAGTGAATGTATTCATAAAGTTTTGGTGGAACACATAATTTAAAGAACACTGCATTATTTTGGAAAAAAACTGCTGTATGGTCAAACTTGTTTTTTCAAAATTGCAATTTCCCGCCTCAAGAATTAACTCCATCCCGAACAATAGCAGTATTGCCATGCAGTTAACAGATTTTACAATCCACTTGATAGCTTATTATCAGCCTATTGGGTCTACCGCTAATTTCTTTTTTCATTAGCTTCGAGGGATTGTTTAGGGTGTAAGCATGCAAATATGCATGACCGTAGTTTGCAATGTTAGAGCCCATTTCAACATTTCCCCTTTTAAGTCTGTGTTATGTCCAGTCTATCACTGTAAATGTTGAAGTTGGGCTGTTGGTCATATTGGGTTGTTGACCAAAAACTATTCTACGCATCTTATATTGAGAAAGCTTTTGTGAATGTCACCTGTCCTCCCTCCTCTTGTGCTGAAAACTGATACAACATTGTGCTAGCATAATGTTGGTCTCTTCAGTAGTGTATCAGTAACTTGATTTCTTCAGATATCTACTATTTTGAGAGTTTGACATGTCACTATATGTGTATGAAACTGTTTGACCTTAGTTCTATCTTCATATGAGCAGGGCTGTGCCTGCCGCTGTGTTTTCCCAGCCACCTATCGGCCAAGTCGGTCTATCGGAGGAGCAAGTAATTGATCCACCAACTTAGTGATCCAGTTAATGTGTTTTACTGGGATTGATTTTCTTTCTGTTTTGCAGGCTGTTGAAAAATATGGTGATATTGATGTTTATACTGCAAATTTTAGGCCTTTAAAGGCAACTTTATCTGGTCTTCCCGACCGGGTTTTCATGAAACTTCTGGTCTGTGCGAAGACTAACAAAGTCATTGGCCTACATATGTGTGGAGATGATTCACCTGAAATAACTCAGGTTCATTCACTAAACTTCTGATCTGAAATAAATTGTTGATTCAAAAGTAAATGGCAGCAAATAAATTGCTGCTTCAGAAAGTAACTGTAATTAGAGGAACATAAAACTCTACTTCAGTAAGAAATAAGTAAATAACTATTGCTATAGTTGGTTCGTCCACATCTTAGATCATGTTTGTAATGCTATCTGACTGGATTGGATACTTACAGGGGTTTGCGGTCGCAGTTAAAGCTGGCTTGACAAAGGCAGACTTTGATGCAACCATTGGGATTCATCCGACAGCTGCAGAGGAATTTGTCACAATGAGGACACCTACACGGCAGATTCGTAATGGACCACCAAAGGTTGGGATTTTGGAAGTTTTGTTTGTGATAATGCTAACTTCTTACAAGTCTTGTGGTGTATTGCAGTTTATGTTATTGCTTATGACGTACTACTATACTCAATCTTATTCTTTAAAGTTTTCAAGCCCGACTTTTGTAATGCGTTTCTCAGCTAATTTACTTGCGAAAACGACCAAACATTCATCTGCACCACCCCCAAGCAGGATTAAGGAGGAAAAGGGGTAGGAGATTGGTATTATTGTACCTATTTTTTAAACGGGTGCTTCTTTTTAAAAAAAGGAGGGGTTTCAGTTCATTATATCACCATATGTTTCATGTGTGGAGCATATACATGCCCGTGAAAGCTTGCATGTAGATACTTCTTTCTGGAATCGTGATGACCACTAGTATGCTTATGTGACCAGTGTATCACTGTTTCCGATATTCTCTTATTATTTCCATTCCAGGAGGAAAAACAGCCTGATGTTCAAGCTGTAGCTGGTGCTTAGGCTAATATACCAATGCATTCTGACTGCAGCGCTCATCATGAAGGTAAGAATCTTCCATACTACGTAACATTGTTTACCTGCATTTAGTAGTTAGTACTATCGACTTCAGGAACATTTGCTTGGGTAACAATTTGCCAAACTACTGGCACCCTTTCCATGTTCACTGACATAGATCGTGAAATAGGGTTGTGTACTTCAAGACTTGTATTGAAGTGATTTCTTTCTTGCTAGTCTGTGGCTTCGCAGTTCGCACTACCCAATGGATGTAGTATTTTTTTAAATGTGTTAAGGGAGCAACAAAGATAGTTTTATGATGTTGACGGGCTTTGAAACCAGGTCATGAGCACCACTCTCGATGACTTTGCGAGCTTAAGCTAACTAACATTCTAAGAGACTAAAAAAGAAAGAAGTTATTGTTTATTCCTAAGCAGCAAATATGGCCATCGTAGCATCATTTCTTGAGCATGTATAATACTGTTGTCACGGGGAGCAGCATTAACATGTCTACCTAACTATTGCTTTCCCTTCACTTAGCTTCAATATTAGGATTGATGTTTGTATAATTTTAGGCTTATAAGCCTGGTTTGCGTGAGATACTCGACACATTTGCCACAAGCCCACTAATATATAGATTATGTAGTGTTACGATTTGATACCCATTGTTTGGCTAGCATGTTAGACTGAAATGAAGGAATGTAATTTTCACCCCCAAGCCCCAAGGCCCCCAAGCAAATAAAATTATTTCAGACATTGAAAAGTTTTGGAAGTAAATTTGTCTAAAGCTCCCTCTCGCTCCCGTTTACCTCCCCCTCTTAATTTTATTTAGACAAGCTCTAATGTTTCCAACATTGCAGGAGCAATCGACTATGTGCTTGCCGGAGATTACTTCAATGGTGATAATTTTGACGTTGAGTGGCTCCTTTATTTATATCAAGTTATTCATCTCTTTTCACCCTGGGGATGTCGAGAAATACTGAAGATTATGAAGTCGTTTTAACTGTGTTCCACATCATCGTCAGCCGATTTCACACTGTATATCATGGAGCTTGTTTTTTTTCCTTTTCCCCGGTAGTTATCTTCTTTGTTCAGCATATGTGAGTGCAATTAGGTCATCGGGTTAATTTTTTCATCTTTTCCCAGAGTAATAACAAGGCATTCAGATCTTTATACACCAATTATAATTTTGCAAGAAATTGTGTTTTGCGCCTTCAATGGACGAAGGATTCTGGTTGATCTCTTACTTGTAAGGCCGCTCAATGTGACTCGCTATTACATTATATTATATACTTTTTTCGAGTTTTGTACAAAAAAAACAGAATAAAGATATATACTAAGAGTTAGTGATGAGGAGCAATTCCCAATTGCTTGAGGTGGTGATGAGTATACTCAGGATGATCATCAAGAACAGAGCGGTCGGCCTGTATCCAACGGCCATCATTCGTCCTGCTCATTCCTTTGTTGGCATCTTGTCTCCATGAAGGTGGAATCATATGGTGATCCTCCAAGAAATCACAACCTTTGTTTACTAGTGCTATGTCCCTTCCACATAGATGAAACGTTCTTCCTTTTCCGTGATACCTGCATTTCAATTTAGCTGATTATTTTTTTGGTGGGGGTTAAGGTAGGGAGCGGTTCTGTTGCTAGCAGGTCTTAAAGTCTCAAACCCTTATCATAATTTCATTTTAAGGGGTCGCCTGGTATGGACGTAGTGCGCCTGAAAAAGTGAGGGGTAAGGATTCTGGCTCATTTTGAGTGGTTTGGTACGGGAGTAATCATCCAGGCCCAGTAATTATTACTCCCAACAAGAGGTAATAGATTACCTACCTCCCCCTTCTGGAATAATTACAGGAGGAACACATTTTCGTTCTCCCTCATCAAAGCACATATAATTTCTTCTTTCTCTCCCATCATTTGAATATAATTATTGCTTGAAATTTCACATGAATAATTCTTGACAACATTGTGAGGTCAATTAATCAACAAGTACCCATCTAGACTCACATGGCGTTAATAAAATTGATGAGTCTCAAATTTCAATTGTAGAATCTTTGTTTTTTTTTTGTTCATATGTATAAATTTTGTTGAGATTTCATGTGTATTAATTTATGTTATTGAAATTAGTTTTTGGTATTTAGATTTTTTTGTAAAATTAGATCCGGGTTTGAATTTTTTTTAATTTTTTTTTTTTGCTACAATCTGGGTTTGATTTATATAGTAGTTTGCTTTTGATTTGGGTTTCGATTTGATTAATGCTTTTGATTTGAGTTTTAATTCATATGTTTATACTTTTGATTTGAGTTTTAATTCACTGCAAGTTCCTTTGTTTATGTCACTGGAGTGTGTACTTGGTTTGTGCATAGTTATATTGGCTGGAACTTTACCCATGTACCAAACTTGGGGAAATATTAAGTCGGTAATTGTTGCCTAACATTGCCAAACCGCACTTCAAGGAAAAATCTCATCTAGGATCAATTCCTTGAGTAAATATTTCCCCACATAAATCTCCCCCTCAATCATTAATGGTATACCAGGCAAGCCCTTAAGAAGGAAAGGCTGGGTTTTAAAGGGTATCCCTATCTCTACTGCTCATCTAAGGAAGAAAAAGATGAGTGGCAAGAAACATCTCCATACGATAGGTGAACCCTCATTGTTGTGCCGTCGTGAGGA
>JAYMSF010000568.1:0-15113 GCA_036897335.1 Silene vulgaris | reverse complement strand
TTTTATTGCATTTTCCCTTTATTTATCGATGGAAAACATGCACCGTTAGATCGTCTTGAGATGAAATTTCGGCCCTTAATAAGAAATGGACCATCCAATTCTTTTAGGAAATGGAGAGGACTCTAATTGCTCATTACCTGCAATCATAAATGTTGATCCCTGGATTTGACACCTCTTCTTCCTTTCTCATTTTATCAACCTCTTTATTTCAGATAAACCCCTCAACTTAGAGTATACAAATTTCATTATTTCTATGACTTTCTTCTCAATCATTATAAATATTATTGGTATTGAATTATAGTACTCCGTAGTTGGGTAGATTATTTAATTGCAGTTTTCATTAATTTCTCACAAATCACCAACATCACTTCAATTATTTCCTGAGTAATAATTGTGCTGGTGAATTGAACATTTCTGCGGGTGAAGACTGAAGACTAAATCAGGTAGATGGTCAACTCAGTACCACTTCCTTCCTATAAACTCAACCCCTTTTTAGTTTTTACTCACTTTCCTCAGTCAACTTTCAACTCTCTATTTTCTGTTTTTCACCATTTATTAATCTTGTTGTTTATTCAACTATGCGGCTTTGATTCATTGTTTTCTGCTTAATCACTGCTAATTATCTGCCATTTTTGATACGGTAAGTAAGCCTTTATATTGCTTGGATCGATTATTTCTTGTGTTTCTTCATCTGGGATTTCCTGCAATTGAAATTTTCTCAATTGGGTTTTTCTAAAAACTGTTGCATCACTAAATTTTGATCTATTGGTTGCTCTATTTTAGGTAAAAGATGGGGGTATACCTGAGCACGCCAAAGACCGACAAATTGTCCGAAGATGGTGAAAATAGCAGGGTTAGATATGGCCTATCTTCTATGCAAGGTTGGCGCGCTACAATGGAAGACGCTGTGAGTAACCCCGTCTATTTTTCGTCCATTATGTCAATCCATTGTGTTTGCCTATATGTTGTCACTCGTTCTTGAATGATGGAAGCCATTTATGTATGTAATTAAGTTGGATAGGATCTTATGGACATAATGCGATTTACTTTGTATTTTGTGTTACTGATTCTGCATTTTCCCGATTCAATTTCCTTTTGTTTTACGTTCAAACCAAAATGTAAAGACATGCAAACCAAAATGTTAATAAATGAATATCGTCATAGAGCTGACATTCTAGTTGTATATGCTTTCATCTTTTGTTAGGTAGAAGGAGGTTTCTTGATTATTGTCAATGCTTATCTTCTGTCTTCGTATTGGAAAATTCGATATTACAAGCAAATGTAAAACATTCATGACTTTTGCTCCGACAGTTGCCTTCTTTCTTTTGCTCAATTCTGCCAACCAACTGGCACATATTTTGATGTGTGATTTACTGTTAAAAATTTCTTATCGATTGGTAATTACATACGCTCTTTCTTGCTTACAATTTTTTGAAACAAAGATCCCGCCCGAAATGATGTAGTTATCAAATCTCGGGCACACGCAATCTGGAGCTTATTTCATTATCTGATCTATTGATTCAGATTATGCTCTACTTAAGTAACCTAACTGAGTTTGTTGTTTTGCTAGCATGCTGCCTTTCCTGATCTTGATGCTTCAACGTCATTCTTTGGCGTATATGATGGTCACGGAGGTAAGTGTGGAAAATACTATATCTTTCAAGCTAAAAGCTCTAAGTTTATAGTATCCTATAGTCTATATCGACATTACTTCACTGGCACAAGACAATGAAATAGGTTATTGATTGGCTTTGAATTATGCCACTTAACATGGGAATTACAGGTGAACTTTAGTGTCTCTTCTGCCTGCTAATTTAAAATACTGTCCCAACTCCCACGGTTGAAGATGCACAAAAGCATAAGCGTCATTTCAAGGATGTATCTATCTATTTAGTTTGTAAGGAAATTCATGTCTCAGTTGCACTGTTTCTTAATTAGCCCTATCAATTTCTGTAGAACGTGTTAGTCTGTGTTGTATATGTTAATTGTGGATTGTCGATGCTTATAAAACTTGAAGCGTAGTGTGTTACCATTTTTTTGGTTGTAATGGTTAGTATTGTGCTTTTCCATTTCAAGTGAAGGCTTTAGAATATAATGTAATGAAGTGAATTTGTTCTCTAAACTGTGTGCATTTTCTGATGCCATTTTTGTTTTGGTCAATTGGAAACCAACATTTTGTGTTCAACACAAGGCTGAGGTTGTGTACATCCAACCTCCTAACATCGCCACAGATGGGAGTCTTTCAAGGCATTGGGCTAATGTTGTTGGTGTGTTACTGTTGTGATGGTTAATGTTGTGATTATCTACTTATTTAGTTTTCTATTTTTCTAGGTAAGGTAGTTGCTAAGTTCTGCGCTAAGTTCCTTCACCAACAAGTGCTTAAGAGTGAAGCCTATTCAGCTGGAGACTTAACAACAGCTCTCCAGAAATCTTTCTTTAGGTATTATATATTACATATTATGATCCTAAATTGATCGATAACTGGTCATTTGACCAGATGTAGGTCTTAGATCTAGCAAGTGTATATACTTTTTATGATCGTGGATATGTTTCATCATCCACTGACATATGCAGTCTGTAAAGACCTAAGAAAGAGAATGAGGGATAATGGTCCATGGCTCCGTGTCTGTGCTGTGCACTGAGCTCAAATGTTTAAATTGGATAGAATTGAATACAATGTTGATAAGGCCACCAGTCACTTTGTCGGAAAGAGACTTGGCTCTTGTCCAGTTGTCAACTTGTCATCCCACCTCTTCTTTAGATATGACCTGTGACCAAATAAATTTAGCAGGAAACAAAAATGATGCTTCCTTCAGCCAGTGAATCTTTATTCTTCATTGTATATGTCTTGTTTTGTTCCTATCAAACCTCTATAGACCTAGCTTTGAATCATTTTTTGGTAACACTTAGTTAAGAAAAATTATTTTATGGTCTGGGTCTGTTTGTAATCTGAATTTTGTGGCCAGTCAATCTTTCTATTTGTTGTCAGTTGTCACAAGATTGTACAATTAGATTAGGTTAGATGCTATTGACATTACTTTATTTTGTAGAATTTTGAGAGGCGGTGAAACAAAGACAATTTATGGATTTCCTTGTAAACTTACTTATTAATAATAACATAATTAAGCCTTTATATAGTCATTACATCATATAAATATCAGCCACTAAGTAGACCCACCAAGTAAATAACCTCCTACTAAATCAACTAGGCTGACTAAGTAAATAACTTCCAGCTATACTACCCAATAAATCCAATTATTTTCGAGCAGTAATTCCAACATTTTTTTCCTGCCTTATATTTTTGAAGAAGATCTGGATTTGTTTACTTTAAAATGTAATTAAGCAATCTCTTCTAAGGATATTTACTCGTCTTATATGGCACAGTGGCACACTATTGGTGTTTTCCGTTTGTGTCCATTGTTTCTTAATCTAATACTTCCAAATGTATATTATGTATCTATTGGATGTATTGATAATGTGAGCTTTTACAGGATGGATGAGATGATGCGTGGACAAAGAGGCTGGAGAGAATTAGCCTTTCTTGGTGATAAGCTAAACAAGTTTACTGGAATGATCGAGGGACTCATTTGGTCACCAAAAGCTGGCGATGGCAATCAACAAGATGATGACTGGGCCTTTGAAGATGTAGGTATTTGTGAACTTGGTAATGTTTTCTCTTTTATGCTGGGTATTGTTTGTGCAAATGTGAGACACAATTTTCATTATGGATCGTCCCTAAAAGACCTGTGTGTTGTGAGCAAGGTTGTGTAGAGCATGGTTACTGGATTCGCTATGAATACGTCCTTACCGATTCACAAGTGTGTTATATATGTATTTTCAGTAAGCAACATGATAGAATTCGCTTTTAACAATTTGCGATTCGTAGGGTACCGAGCGAATCCGGTAACCATGGTGTAGAGTGTGTACCCCGAACATTTGTAGGAGCCTGTGAGGCATTTTTGTTGTTGTTGACTTGTTGACTTGTTGCTGCTGCTGCTGCTGCTGCTGCTGTTGTGTTGTTTTTGTTCTTTGTTGTTGGCTCCGATCTAATTGTTTTATCTAACTTTTTACCCCCACCTTTGTGGTGCTTCTACTCATGTGTGGCTGACGTTGAGAAAGGGTTTGGGTACGAACATTTAATGTTGCATTCTTTGGTCATTATTCTTTGTGACATAGTGGACTTCCAAGCAGCGACTGTTTTGTCTGTTTCAGGTTTCTTCTATTGTTCTGGCCTATCTTGTTCAACAAACAAGACAATTTGAATCATTTCTTTTCTTCTCTGGATGCATGTTTATATTACTTCCTTAACATTTATATTACAATAGGTCACAATGTACTAATATCAAGAAGCTAAACTACGAATTATGGAATTGGAATTATACTTTTCATCCAAATAAACTGATTTGATTTAATTCATGGCCAGAAGGCCCACAACATTCAAAGGCCTTGTTCATTTATCATAAGATTACAGGGTTTTTTTCCCCTTCTTCCGAGTGTATGGAAAATGTTCTTTGGTGGTGTATTGTGATAATGTTGTACTACAGCTTTACGTTACTGTACATGTGTTTAGGACCGGAAGTGCTTTTGCTGGAAATTATACTAGCGAACACCCCTTACCCTTAGTGTCCCCAGTTTAGTTTGATGGTGAACCGATGTTAGCTTTGATATTAATTTCTTAGAGGTATATTTATAGGTACCATACACCAATCACTTTCTATATCTGAAAACATCTACTTTTCATATTATCATCTTTGAACAATTTTACCTAGTGTATATTGTGCGAAAGTATTGATCAAAGTTGAAATTGTTTGATTCCCAAAGTCAAATACAGTCATACAGTAGATGAAAATGGAATGTAGGAAGCATTATGTTTATACTGTGCCAAATTCTGGTTTCAAAATCCACGGTCGTGGACCACAGTGCCGATGTTTGATCATTATCATATTGCAGTATCTTTTTATGAACAATATGTTCTTAATTGTGTCGTCGGTACTATTTTAAATATTGTCAGTGTTGCGTTAACTTAAACATTCTTTATGCCAGGGGCCTCACTCGGACTTTTCGGGTCCTACTTCAGGATGTACGGCCTGTGTCTCACTAATTAGAGGCAGCCAACTCCTTGTCGCTAATGCTGGTGATTCTCGCTGTGTGATCTCCAGAAAGGGCCAGGTGTACTTGCAGTTCAACTATCTTGTGATTTAGAAGTTATTGGGACCCATGCTAAGACTCAACATAGTTTATTACGACAATTACAATTCCACCATTTTTAAAGTGAAATTCATCTTATTTGTGGATGCAGGCTTATAATTTATCTAGGGATCATAAACCTGAACTGGAGGCTGAGAGAGACAGGATATTAAAAGCTGGAGGTTTCATACATGCAGGACGAGTAAATGGAAGTCTAAACCTTGCAAGAGCTATAGGTAACCCTCTTTTGATTCGACTATATTAGTTGTGTCTAGTTTCGACAGTGGTTTTCTACTCTTTTCTCCCTGAACTTCTAGTAAGGTTATGTTCTCTTTAAACGACTGATCTGTTCAGAAATGAAGTTCGTAAAGTTGACAAAGACTAGGTGGCTGGCAATTAACCGAAGTGAACCTTCCTGATCTCTGATGTACCTGTTCCATCTTTCTCAAACTCAAAGGCAGCTTGATTCAATTTTTTTTTTACTCTCCATAACATATATGTTGGCCTTCTTTTATGTTTCGGTCCATCCCATAAACTTGTTTCCTTTCTAAATCTAGTGAGATTTTAAAGAATTGTCGATGCTTTAGTTACAACTGACTTCTAAGATCATTAACCTACGTGATTTCTGTCAGGTTTCTAATGGTCATAGATTAAAAGTAGCAACTAAGTAACAAGTGAAGAAGAAAAACCAAAATACGGAGTAGATAGAAAGTTATTGATTTTGTCTGTCGCGAGCATCACCATTTTGTTCCCTTAGTTGCTCATGAATCAGCTGTACCTGTGAAGGCTTCATAGGCCTGTTTTTGTTTGTATATAGATATAAATGTTCAGGTACAAGCTTTTTTTAACCAATGTAAAATAATCTTGGACAGGTGATATGGAATTCAAGCAGAATAAGTTCTTACCTGTTGAAAAACAAATTGTGACAGCAAACCCAGATATAAATACGGTTGGTATTGCAAAGTTACAATATTTGTATTTGCAGATAGTTTATTTATTATGCAGTTTATAATGAGTTCATAAACTGCTTCATGTTTTGACCTCCTTATTTTCTCGCTTGTTTTTTCCTGTGTAATGTCTTTCGTAAGCTTTGCGTTTGACTTTTGATTATCTTTCTCGTTTCACTATACAGATTGAACTTTGTGATGACGATGATTTTCTTGTGCTAGCTTGTGATGGCATATGGTAAGAAATGCACTTGTCTCCCTCCAATAATAGTTAAACTTCATGAATTGTGGTTCTTATAATTTATATCAGAAGTTATCTTCAATTGACCTTGCCTGTCAAACTGTTCCAGCTTAAACAAATGTTCTCTAATAATATACTCTAACTGCAACTTTCTTTAAAAAGATACCACAAAAATGTGTTTCGACAAATCAAACATGCGAATATAACATATTAACCATATATTTGGAGAAATAAATGCTCATAGTTGACATTGTGTGAGTGTGTGACGTCCAAAGTCCGATAGGGATAATATAAAAGGATATAGGAAATAACTCATAGGCTAATTTTTTGTTTGGTTTTGTAAAGGGACTGCATGTCGAGCCAGCAACTTGTAGATTTCGTTCATGAACAACTAAAGACGGTAAGTGCATGAGACGCTTCAAATGTTGCATGTGGTTTGGGGAGTAAACTTATTAAACAGTTACATAACATAATGGTTGCAGGAAACCAAGCTGTCTGCTGTTTGTGAGAGAGTGTTCGACCGGTGTCTGGCCCCGTCAACTGCTGGAGGTGAAGGGTCGGACAACATGACCATGATTATCGTGGAGTTCAAGAAACCCATGCAAAACTCTAGTCTTTCCTCTGACAGTGAAGCTTCACCCTCTGAACCTGTGACCGAATCCGAACCAAAACAAGAACCAGAACCGACAGAATCTAGCGATATTAGAAAAGAAGAAGATTAAATTCTGTTATTCAATTATATGAGGAAGAGCATGATTCTTATTCAGATTCCTGGTTGGTTTCTGAAGCTAGTGTTGTATATGAAGATTATCACACTCTGATGTGTCTTGGTGGTTGTATTTCTGTTCAAGTGCATACAACAAATGCTGGTGCTTTATAGGATGTACAGATTCTCTGGTAATTAAGCTTGTGTTTCTACTAAAATAATTCGTCAAACATCTCGCAGTATTTGGTTACGTTTTTGAGTGTAGATTGTCTTGAATTTAGTTACATACTCCGTCTGTCCAGATTATTTTTCTACCTTTTATATTCTGTGGGAAATATTTTCATCAACGGTAAACAAATGATTGGGACATGAATTTTTTAAATTTAAACTAACAAAAGGAGAAGTAGCCGTGTGGCTTACCCTGTGAATTTTTGAACTCGCGTTTTCGATATGAATACTATGTGATATTTATCCAAATTAAACTCTCTTTACATCAAGTTGTGGTTAAGGTGATAATTGGAGCATTCGAGTCGGTTAGTTGAGTTAAAATGGTTGTTTCTTATCATTCAAATCGATTTTAGTTTCCGTCATTTCGGAGTAAACGGAATAGAGCTAAAATTAAACGGAAGATCATAAACAGACTTTCTTATAAACAATTTTTTTTTGATGACCATGGGTTTAGTTCGCCGGGCACATGCAATACCCTGCAAACTACGTGTGCCAGGTAGGACATCCCTTAGGACAACAGGTAACCGAAACACTCCCGTGTAGGAAGTCGAACCCGGAACCTCTCAACTCATTGTCAATTTACAACGCTATGAGGCACCCGCGCTCCACTACACTACCCATTTGACAGTTAGTATTCAATAAGTTCAGAAGATACTGTGATGAGGAGTATCAGAGTAGCCGAGTAGGTGAGCAGTTATGAAAGCCCATTAAATATAATCCCAGACGAACAATGTTTAACGCTTTGTAATTGCACCAAAACAAGCAAATAAACGCAAAAGGAGAGAATCAGCGTAAAGTACTAAAGTGGTATAAAAACTTGCTTGATTTTGCAATTCATCAAAACCCTCTTTTTCTCTTGCTCTTCTTCCTGCATTCTTCTGTTCTTTCTATTCATCATCATGGAACAAAAACTCGATCTTGATGATGATGATGATGCAACATCTCCTGATCGTAACGGTTCATCACAAGGTTTGATTCTTCATAATCATAATAATTTGCATTTAAAGTTTGATTCTTTTTGTTGTTATGATCATGGGTTTTGTGTTTTTTTAGGGAAAATTGCTGTCAACAACACTGATGTTGCTGATACTGATGGAATTTGCATGAACCCAGAAGATAATGCTGTTCAATTAGAGAGAGTGATGGAGAAAAGGAAGATTAGGGAAGAGATCATTACTTCTGAGTCGATTCGACGTCGAAAACTTGAAGATGAGGTTAGGATGGAGCTCATGATTGAGAGACAAATTATGGGTATGAGGAATTTTAATGGGTTTTCAAATGTTTATCTTGATATGCTAAACAAATATCAGTTTTCGGGTCGGCAGAATTGGCCTAATTATGATCAATATTTGCTTAATTTAGGAACTTCAGATGATAATATTATGAGGGAAATGAATTTGATGAGTTGTCCAAGTAGTAGTGGTGGTGGGATTGATGAAATCTCGCAAATTAATCCATACCCATCTGAGAGTAATGTGATTGCAACTGAGGGAAAGCTGCATATGGAAGAGGTAGCCTTAGGGAAATGGCCTTTTAATCGAGACCCGGGTTCTGTTGCTGCTCATTTGCCTGAGGAAGTAATGGCTGAGGTGATATGTTTTACCTCAACCTGTTTCTTGATCTGATCCAAGCATTCACTGTTATATTGGTTATTCTTGCTCATGCATATGTTCTGTTTATGTTCTTTATTACACTTGTCATGTTTATCGCATAATGTAATAGTGCTGTGAGTCGGTATCATTGGCTAAATATCTGTAGGAGTGCTATGTTGGAACTTGGAAACTTTATAAGAGTCTGAACTTTTACTAGAAAGAGTTCTCAAATCCGAAATTTTGCTAAACGAAGAGTTGTGGAAAAAACCAATTAGGATGAAGATCATTCCTATGGTTTCAGGTCTTGTGAAATATATATCCTATAAACATCCTTCACCTCAAAAGAATGCTAGATGCTGTTCATTTTTTCGCTTTTTTCTTCATCTTTAGGTTTTGTGAATATCTCAAGTGTTGGACACATATATAGTCCTGCACAATGAAGCTTACCTACTTTTTCTCGTGTTAGAATGTGGATCTTCCGCTTGAATTATTTGATTGCGTATGATCATGCATCCCACAATGATAACCACCATCTTTCTTATAGCTAATTTGAACTCCGAAGAACTGGTGTGTTAGGCTTAAGTGCTGCACTGTTAAATCTACTGCTATATGTACTCTTGCCGTGCCCTAATCTTTGTTCAAAGTGATTTATGTTCGAGAGTTCTTGGTTGAACTCTCAGCTTGTTTTGGATCTTGTCTTTTTGTTCTACTGAATCTGTCTCTAAACACCTTTTTGTCATATCATTCCTTTGCAGGCGACGCCTAGTGCTGGCATAACTGGTATGAAAAGGAAAGCCGAGATGCCTTGTGATGAAGACACAACTCCAACTATGAGTAGGGATCCAGAGAAGTTGTTTTGCTCCTTGTGTGGAGTGTCTACTACATCAGAGCTGACTATGAATAGTCATCTCGAAGGCAGAAAACACAAAGCAAAAGAAGCAAGATTCAAAGCTAATGACACTACGCCGTCTTTGCAACACGTTAGTACCTTGAGCTCAGAGCAAGTGAATAGCTCTGATACCAAGGAATGGGATTGCTCTTTGTGCCAAGTTTCTGTTACTTCTGAGGCACTCCTAACAAGTCATCTCCAAGGAAAGAAGCACAAAGCTAAGGAGGCTAAGCTTCAAACTGGTGAAATTATCGACAGCATACAGGTAACGTCAGTACCTTCAAGCGGTGGGAATGCTACTGATAGCGACAATCAATGGTACTGCTCATTATGTGGAGTCTCAGCTTCATCCGAGAACAATCTGAATGCTCATTTACAAGGGAAAAAACACAAAGCTAAGGCAGGGTCCACCGAAAAAGTTTCAAAGGTCGAGGTTGTGACGGATAAGAGCTTAGATAAAGAGGATATTCTGAAAAATGAGGAAAACCCTGACAATTCCATCTCTGAACTATGCAAAGATGACCCAGCTGAACCAGAAAACAAGGAAGCAAGTAATCCCAAGGATATACTAGACACTGAAGGGCTAGAGGTTGATGGTGATCAAAGCGTGGAGTTAGTGAAGTACTGGCATTGTAAGATGTGCAACAAGGGAACACGTGATGAAGCAACTATGGCAGCTCATAGGAAGAGTGATGAGCACATGACATTGCTGAGGAAACATGGAGGTGGTCTTATCTCTGTGAAAACTATTCCTAAAGAAGTAGGGGAAGTCGGAGGAATGTCCCGAGAGGGTCTTTCAGCTTGATAGCTCCATGGTTATGTTGGAAGGTTGCTTGATAAATAAGCTAGTATTATTGCACCAGATAATGTTGACAACTCCGGATGCTAAAAAGATGAATATAACTTCTGTGGATGTGAATGTTTTTGGAACAATTTTCATCCAAGAACATAGACAAGTCTGGAATGGGAGGATGGCTTTACTGTTATTCATACATTGCCATGCTATTGCAATTTCTCTAGTCTGCGGGAATGCATAAAATTCACTTTCATGAATGCTTAATTACCCTTTTTTTTGTTCAACAGTAACCCTTCAGTTTTAAATCATTACAACATCAACCTGACAAACTCCGCTAATACCTCAAGGTATTCCGCCAAAAGCGAGATAGGGTGTGCCATACGCACGAAACATGGCCTTTAGATGGTATCAGTTATAGGGAAAGTTGTTAGAAAGCAGAGCAATGGCATTTCTGAATGATGATCCATAATAAAACTCGTATCATCTGACTGTTTTCCAGAGCACAAGTACAACTCGTTTAATGAGCTGATATTCATTGTGTATCAAAGCTAAAGAATAAAATTGTAAATAAAGAAATCCGATATTTATGAGAGAATTAATGAAATAAAATTAGGGGGTGTTCTGTTGACTGTGTTAGGCAAGGGTTTGGTATACCCTTCCCTCACCCAACCACCACCACCCATCAGGCCATCACCAAAATCGACGAATGCTCTTTCCAACGACACTACTGGCCTGCACCTGACCTCTTACCCTAGTCGGCTGGCGACCCCTCATCCCCGAGCATCGTCGTCGACTCCTCACACATAGACCCCATAATAACCACCCTCAGCCCTTGAAAAAACCATCCCCACCCCCGAAATCCCCTTGCCAACCCTCAAAACCACAAAATGTGGTGATTCTATGGGGTGGTTAATTTGAGTTGTCTTTCAATCACTCCCTTTCATGTATCCCTTTCCTTTCCGCTTCTTTCTCTTTCTTGATTCCATCCCTTTAATCCCATCTCATACCAAATGCCCCCCACAAAACATAAATCTCTGGGTGTTTTCTCTAGCCAAACCTCCTCTCCTCGCCAATTCCAAGACTCGTTTAGTAACAGAGTGGACTACTTCATAACCCGACATTGAAGGAGTAAAAACCTCAAGATAATGACATAACCCAACTGTCTCAACAGTCAACAATGCACCAAAGTGGTTGATTAATCATTATAAAACGAGATGAACAGAGAACCGTGATCCAGAATGACTCTGCTACAAGTAAACAGGAAAATCAATGAAGTTTGCAACAGGTAACAAAAACTTGAAATTTTGTAATGATTTCATCACTTGCTAAAATATAATTTTTCTATTATAAGCTGAATGCATCACTGCAGTAACTGTCAGTAAGCATCCTACAGGCAAAGATTCGAAGCTACATTTTTTTTCACAGAAGGAATACTAGAACAAGAAAATAATGGTTCACTATTTCAAGGGCAATGAAACCCTTTCCTGCACAAATTTAGTATAACTTAGACCTTCAAGGCGAGCTGGTCTTGCCAAGAAATTTTCCTTTTCTCTGCTCGTTTACCATTCGTAAACAAATTATTCATCTTCTTCCCCGCATTTAATGGTGCAGAACCCATCTCCTTTTTACCACTGCTAACCTGCATTACAACAAACCCAGAACTCAGAAACCATAACCACTAGATCTTCACTTGTACTTCGTCACCTACCAAGTTTCTACGACTCTTCACTTACCGGCCCATATACCAATGACAGACAATGATGTGGGTTTGCAGGAAGTAAACTCAGTACTTGATATTACCAATGCAACACTTTTCTGAGCGGAGATATGAAGGGAGGCTTACACGACAAAATTTGAAGAAGATGATAAAATTTATGGCAGATTTTAAGCCTTTTCTCTCGAGCACCTCTACATCTTTTTTTCAAAATTTCATATGTTTCTTATTTTCAATAGATTTTCTGTTTTGAAGACGTATTCCGTTAACCATATCCTCATTTAAGAAAAAGGTCCCGTGTCTCAAAATTTAGTCATCAATAGTCTAATATAGTATACTTGATATATATCCATGCCCAACACCACACTTGTATGGAAGTCAGAGTAACATAAGGTACGTATCACATACTGAGAATGCCATATAGAATGAAATAACCATTAAAAAAGGGCTCGAGGGAAGTACCGGATTCCGGATAGGGATCATGGGGGGAAGATGAGTTTGGAACGCTTGTCTACTAGTACTAGCACTAGCACTAGCATTCATGTATGTTCGACTTGATTCCGCATTATGTTTTGCATCTGTTTTATGTATACTTGTAACCCTTTCTCGATGTTCTGAACTTTTCATTTGATTCTTCAGAAGGAAATTGCGTCTGCGCTTCAGAAATCTGTAATCAGGCAAACACAATTATATGTTTCACTGTCAATGCCATGACAATATAAAATCACGGAAAACTAGCATGTACTCCGTATATTAAAACTTGTTAGCAGAGCACAAAGGTACTAGTGTACGAGTTGATTACCTAATTTCATCGAAAAGGGTCATTTTCCTTTCCCTTGATTCCTTTAACTTCCTCTTCTTGGAAACACATTCCTACACCAAACCACACAACTATCAATCGCCAAGAGATCATCTATCAAGGTTCTGAAGATCGATAGCGCGTAATGAAGGCAAACACTTTACCAACTAATTTTAGCCAACATAAAAGCGATTCGAGAGGTGGGAAAAACAACTAGCTTCGATTATATTTACACTCGAAATTCGAACAAGTTAATGGGGAATTCCTATAATCACCCAACTGTAATCTAGATCAGTTAGACTAAAATTTTCGTAATCTAATCATAATCAAGCATCTGAATTTGCATCCAAACAACAAAGCCAATAGATGAAAAGTTGAAGATGATGAAATAATAAAGAAGAAGAATTGAAGATAATAATAATAATAAGAATTAGAAAGAAGAATAAACCTTTTGCAAGACGAAATAATCTTGTAAAAGAGCCTGATGCTTGTCCTTAAGTTTAGCTTCATCATCAACAACAACAGGAGTGAATCTACGATAATCCATGGAATACCCCTTTCACTGGGTAATCAAATCAAACACCCACCAACCCTAATTCCCCAAATCAATCAATCAAGAAATACAAACCCTAAAAACAATTGCAACAGCAGATAGAGAAAGATGGCAATTTTAATGGGTAATTGATTGATTGGTGAGAGAAAGAGAAAGAAAGTATGTGGGTATAGAGAGAAGGGAGAAGATAACAAAGACTTTAATGTTTATTTATCTTTTCTTGTTGTTGTTCGTCTGTGGAAACATTGAATGGAAAGAAGGAAGGAAGGAAGGTGATGTGGTGGAGGTGAAATACCCAAAAAGGGTCGGCCCCATCACATCATACAACACACAAGGTAACAACAACGACAAGCAGCACCAAGGGATTTTGGGAAGATGGAACTTTGACATTTTGGCACTACCAGAGAAATTAGGAATGGAGGACTCAAGGGTATTTTTGCCAATATTTTCCGAAAAGTGTTTTTGGTTGGAATACGAGGAGGAATCGTAAGTTTGGTTGGAGAACATAATAATAACAGGCATAGGATATGGAAATTTTTAATGTCACAATATTGGTGCTGTTATTGTTATAGGTTGGATAGAAATGGTGGAAAAATACTAAAATAGTGAGGAAATTAAATAAATAGGGAGGGGATAATCAAGAATTCAAGATGGGATGGCTATTCTTTATGGTTGGTATTGTTGGAAAAAATTGAAAGGTGAACATGGAACATTGGAGGACATAGGGAATGGCCGAATGGGGTTACTTGTCTTGTGAGTTGTGACTATACTACCCCTCGAACACTTTCGGCTATCATTCAACCATGGTAAAACACTGCATTTCACACTGTGAACCTATTTTATGCTTTTTTTTTTCTTTTCTAAATTATGCCAAAACTTGATAAACGGGTTATTTTGGTAAGATTAATTCAAGTTCGGGTTCTCTAGAAAGTTGGGCTAGGCCGACTTTTTCATATTGGGGTCATTTTTGGGTGGGTTATTATCAAGTTAATTGGGGATAAGTGATAATTATTAGTTTTTGATAATACTAGTTGTTGCACCGCGCTGATATGCTAAATGGAAGCAAGTCGGAAGTATAGCAACAAAATGAGACATGTTTTTTTGGGATATTATCCGACATGGATAATTGCAAATTGTTCAGACCTTAGAGCAAAGTGTTGTAGTGTTTAACATACCTGAAACTTGTGTTGTCACATAATTTATAGAAATGCTCCATAATTGTTTGTTAAACTACTAGTTTAGACCCCGTGCTATAGCACGGGTAATTTGAGGTCTGCTAATAATTAGTTACGGTTAGCGTAAGATGTCGAGTAAAAGTATTTCATCTTACAAAATAGTGTGCTACATCACGGTATTATTAGGGGATTAATTAAATAAGTTGTTTCAATGAAAGTGTATGGTTAAAGTGATACTACATTCATTTAGTGTTATAATATAACAAAATACAACCAAATTATTACG
>JAYMSF010000567.1:0-15116 GCA_036897335.1 Silene vulgaris | reverse complement strand
TTTATTTGTATTTCGTGACCCTTTTATTGTTGATCGTGACATAGTGATTTCGTACTTATTTACATGATAAATGTACCCATTTTTATCTTTAATCCTTATGTGTACCTATTTACTAGGTTTTGTACCTATTTTACTAGGTTTAGTACCAGTTTTTCTTAAATTTGTACATCAGTCTCTCAATAAACTTATTGAGAGGCCGTCTCTCAGGAGACTCTCTCGTAGGAGATATGAGATGTAAAATTCATACGTCAATCTTTCTAATCTAATTGCTTGCTAATTCAACAAACGTAGTCTAATTCTCACATGGTAGAACTAACATGTTGTTTGTTACATAGCATGCATCATATCATTAGATTCAATTGCAAATCATAAACGCCAATCGATTAGTACGCAGAGGCCGCTATAGAGAGCGGACGAGATTGTGTGTTCAATTAGCGAACATCCCAATACGCACCCTTATCCCTTTACTCAAATCTCTTTGAATAATGGATAATGGATGTCGGTATTCATTTGCATTCGAGTCATTATAGACATGAAATTCCAAGGGGAACGAATCTCCATCTTTTTGGTTCATGCCAGTTCTGCTTTGTGCTTAATTTGACATGACATAAAGTAGATTCAAACTTCAATTTTACACAATAATTTGGTGGCGACTACTAATTGCATGTTCGTTTCAAACATTTCACCGGTTTTGAAGCCTTATCGATCCGTGGGCGGGTGCTGCCACATCGCAGATAACATAGTTCACAAGTATTTTAACCATGACCCAGAATAATTCAAACTAAAATACTCATATCCGAAATGATCTAATCAAAAGTAACCAAACTCGAAATAACCCGACAACTTGACATACGAAACTAACCTGAAATCTCAAATAACCCGACTTGACCTGAAACGAAATATGTGATAGATGATGATTGACCGACCCAAAATGACTCTCCCAATTGAGCCATTTGCCATCCTATCGGCTCTTGCGTATGTACACGCAATGACATGAAGGAAAGCAAATGGTAAAAGTTTAAAGCAAAGCTGAAGTAAGAGAGGTATGAATGTATGATCAAGTGATGAGTTTTTCCTATCTGATTCTAGTAAAAACCATAAACCCTAATTGCCATAATTAATACTCCTAGTACGTTTGTAACGCTCTGAAATCTATTCAAAAAGTCAATTCTCAGAAATTTCCATCGATAAATGGTTATGCAAACTCAAGACAACATCCAAAATCTGCCGATCGACATCGCATTCTCTCGGCTTGGAGGTATTTGCACATTTTTCCTATTTTTGATTTTGATTCAGTTGTTTACTTGTACCAATTTAATTGAATTCTAAATTGTGTGCGATTTAATTGAAGAATGGCTGGTTGATCGGAAGAGAATTCCAGGAGATTGGAGGAAACGATTGAATGGAGTGAGAGCTAAAATCTCTTCGGCTTTCGCCTCGCTTCCTAAAGATGTTGATCCTTATTTTCACTCCCTTGATGCTCAAGGTTTACCCTTTGAGGCATTTAACTGTTTAAAAGCATGCTTATATTTATATTATTTACGGAGCTTAATTTATCGTCTTTTGTCATGGTGAAAGTAGTATTCTGTGTGCATTATGCCAACATTTGGTGTCGAAACTTCAACAAAGTTATCATCTTTATAAACTTTATACATGGGAGGAGGGTTTCTTCTCCTACTGCTAGTATCTTGTACTCCAGTAATCTGTTATCCGATCCATTCAACACTATTCTCAATTTATTTACTCCTACCGCAAATCTGTCAGCTAAGTGATTGTTCTAGTAGTGAATATGCCTCGAAAGTTAATCTCTTTCCTTTCTATGAACCTTTGTTAATAATAATATTTGCCCCTTTTTTTCAGCGAGTCAAATTCTTATTCTGTCTTGTTGATTCCGTTTCATACGTAGGTGTTACCGGTAAAAAGAGAGTAAATGATTAACCTGTTAGTGTCTCTCTTATATTTCTTCATATTGCTATCTCTGAGGTTGTTCTGTGATCTCTTTGAGCATTTTGGGGAAAAAATTAGATGTGAGTTCTTAACTTGTGTTCTACTGGTAGCACTTTTCATACGTGTTCAGGCGTTAAAAGCTTTTTTTTTTTCGTTTCCTAGATAAGATATCTTTGTGAAACAAGATACACTATTCGAGATTATTTTGGAAAAAGGCATGTTTAGTACGATCTTGCCATAGAATCAGCATTTTTGCTTAATTACCCTCCTTTTAACAACGACCAACTTGTTTCAGTAGGTATATAAGTATATATAGCCTTTTCACTCTGGTGATGGTGAATGATTAAGAAGTATATTATGGCAACCTTTAACAAAATCCTAACACTAAGCCATAGTGAGACTGGTGGCATGAATTTTTTCCTCCCTCCATAAGTTTCATTTTTTTCCAATGATGGGCCAATTTAAAAATGACGGAAAATAACTCTCTCCCCTTTTTTTTATTAAGATAAAGATTACCCTCTCGTTAACCATTCTTATTTGTTTAATAATCTTTTAAGAATAATTTTGGAATGCTATTTGTTTTGGGGCTTTTAAAGTGGGAATGCTATAAGTTGATCCTGTTATGCTATAAGTTGACCCTGTTAATCACAGAAAGTGTTAAATAGTTTTGGGGTTTTCTGGGAAGGGAGTACATGTATAGGAAATTGTGATGCTACACGCCTATGAATACTTGATTTAGGGAAGAATGCAATTACACTACTAACATTGTTAAGTGTATGCAGCCAATTTCATACTAAATTTCAGTTAAAGAAAGACTATGCACTTCTAGAGCCCCTGGTCTTACGTTATCCTTTTTCCCTTTTTGATCGCTAAGCCGACCTTTCTTTTCGAGTTTGCGTTGATTAGACCTTTTGCTTTCATCTCTAGGAATTGGTTATTTGGAAGCCAAAAAAGTATATGATATTCTTTTGCGGACAACTCCAGAGAGTCGAAACATTTTTGGCCGGCTTTCAGGGGCAGCAGTAAGTTATTTTCTTACTCTTTTTTCTCTTCCAGCTCTCAGATCACGATCCTGACGTATGATAACAGTGCTGATATTTTACTTTGTCACAGGGTGTGTGGGAAGGAATTGTGCAGGCATTTGAGAAGGATCACATTTACCTCGGTGAGGCTGCTCTATCAATGGCCCAAAATGTTAATTATGAGATGTAAGCTTTTATGCTTCTCATGGACCTTTGCAACCAGACATTTAAGCAGTGAACCCTAGTTAGCTTTAACTGACATTTGTTTTGGTCTTTGATTTCGTTTCAAATTGAAGCCCTTATCTTAAAAAGCAGGTCCAGAAGGTACAGCAACAGCTTGGCGAGCTTGATCGTAAAGAAGCTGATATTAAAAGAAGTGCAGCTTCATCAGCAGCCAAGTATGCAGAAGCTTGTCAGGAACTAGGATTAGCGGTATTTCTGTTAAGCTGTGTATTTAACAATTGCCCTGTGATACTTCTTTTAAGTGATATCAAACTTCATAAACTTTATGTTGCTTTATAGGGAAATAACGTGAGACTGGAGCTATTAGAGAGTGCATCAAGATCTCTGCCAGGGACATTTCGTACGATTATGGATGTCGTAAGTGGCGAGTCAGTTTCACAAGCGATTGAGTATTACTCCACTTTTGTTAAAGACCTTCATACTGAAAAGGATGTGAGCAGCTTTCCTTGTCTCCCTCTTGCTCTTTCCCTCACTCCTGCTTTTCTTTTTCTTCTTATTGGTGTTGCTACATCAAGTGATTTTGGAATTTGGAGATAGAGAGGCCCTATCTTATGCATAGTTTTTGCATGTTGCAGCGAACATCAAATACCGTGGTGCCAAATCTGAGGAATATTATTGAAAATCCCCCTTCACTGAATGTTTCTGAAGGATCTGATGTTTTGGTGTCCACAAATGTCGTCTCCAATCCCATTGAACAAGTTGATATGGGCATGACTGTTGACAGTGTGGCAGATGGTATTGATTGGGATATAACATTGGATAGCTCGCAGATTGATTGGGATATTGGCAGTCTTGAAGAGACGGATGATGCTGCTAATGGATTGGGTCCTTACGAAATGGTTAATGCAAGTGATCTCTTGCAAGACTCTTCTGCTGATGAGAATCAGCTGGTTCAAAATGAAGGTTTAGGTGATGCTGGAATTTCAGAAATATCATGGGATGTAAGTGTTGAGAATCCTCAACTGGAGGTTAAGGGAGACTGTGGTCCACACAATGCAGTCGAAGCTCACGACTTTGGTATTAATGCCTCAATGGAAGCTCAAGAAATTTCAGAAAGTAGAAGCCCACTTCTCGAGACAGAATACAGGAATAAAATTCTTGATGATCTTTTTGAGGTGCTGATCATAGAATTTACATTTACTGTGACCTTCCAATTGGGTTTTCAGAAATCATAAATGATGATAAGCACTTGTACAGTGGTATGAATTGTTTTTCTGATTTAAATAGATTTTTGTCATTAGGTTAAGGCATTCTTAAATCAGCGGCTATTGGAGCTGAAGAATGAGGAGACTTTGTCTTTGCAACATCAAGTTCAGGCCCTTGCTCCGTTTGTGTTGCAGCAGTATTCTTCTGATGCCATTCAGAACATGCTCTCTGATGTTTCACTAGCTATATCCTTGTTAACAAATAAGAAGACACGTGACCTGATTATGACTCTCAACTCAAGCAGGTGCAACCGCATATACTAACTAAGATTGATTTGCTTTATTTTAGTTGAAAGCAAATATATAGCTAGTCACTTCCATTATTTTGTATTGCATTTTAGTCCTACTTATTGGATAATTGTATTGTCACAGAATCATAGATTCCAATGAGTGTTTTTGCACCCAGAATTAACATCTTTTCATTTTCTGTAGATTCTTAGACAGGCTAGTACGAACCCTGGAGGAGAAGAAGCACCATGAAGTAAAGCTGAAAAATGGGTTGATAGAATTGTCTGCAAAACGTATGGAGTTGCAGAATTCCTTGGCTTCATCTTGGCCTAAGCAGGTGAGTATTCTGTATCCTAACTTTTTGTCTCAGTCTTTTAGCAATAGATTGGAAACTCATATATAGTTATATACATTGATCACAAATGTTATAGGATAGGTGTCAAGTACCAATTTCTTATAAAATAGAGGACTGTTTGGCTAAAAAACGAGGACCACATAAATGTCGCGTGTTCTGAAGCATTAGTAGCATGAGTATTGATGTATTGAGTTAGAGAATGTTTACTTGTATGATACAATCATTCTTTTGAATCCATATGGCAACGGGCATATTTCACTGTCCAATGTTTGTTCGTGAACTCTGGCAGTCTGGCCAACAGCCTTATATATTGATGTTGGATTATCGTATTTGATGGGGGATATGTTGAGTGGTTTGGCAAAAAGTTCTGCCCATGATAAATTCAGAGGATGAAATTACTAATGCTTAAAAGCTTCTTCCTCTCTTCCATTTGATTGTGTACGTTTTTCAATATGTTTTGAGGGGAGTTGCAACAAACGTATACAATCAAATGGAACGGACGAAGAAATTTGCCTAAAATAAAATTTTAGGAACCACTTGCCTTGTGAGGGACAATATCTTATTGACTCTATGGTATTACACTGTGGTGTCGATTGCTATCGCGGTAATGGTCTCACATATCATGGCTTCGAATCTTGACACCATGACATTATTAATTTGAGAGTGTTATTGTGTCTTGTTTTGTATGGGCCATGTAAGTTATGTTGTCACCCTTGGTATGGATCTAGTATTGGCAAATTTTTTGGGCAAGTATCGTGTGTATGACAAAATGTCGGCTTTTTTTGGTAACCCTTCATTTATTGGAAAATTTTGGAGCGGAAAAGTGAAACTCTTTGGGCATATCTAAAAACCTAGAATTGGAATTAGATTTGGTAATTGAGACATTTCAAGCGTTTCAAAAACCTTAGAATTGGAAAATGGAATGAATTGGAAAATGGAATTTAGCTTAATTCTTTTTCAATTCCAACCTAGTTAAAATTTGGGGATGTCAAAATCCGTACCCCACAATGACAATAGTAATTGCAATTCCAGCACTATCCAATCTCCTATCATAGACTTGGAAATTGGTATTTCAACCCGCAGTTTCAATCCCTTGTGCTTACAAGTTTCAAAGAGTAGGAGTTAAAGACTTGAAAGTTTTTGAGTTGCATTGTTGGAATGTGATACTTTAATTCCTATGAACTTTTTCTGTAAGGTCAAGTAGTGTGATAATGAGATCTATGAATCCAGGCGACTTCATGGTGGAAATGTTGAAAAAATAGAAAGAAAGTGGGAGAAAGACACTTATGTTGGTTTTACATAGAATCGTAGGTTCCCCTTTTAATGTTGTAGCCTCAGGTGGCCAAATGAGAAGTCAGCTTTCCGATATAATATGGCTTGAAGCCTATTTGACTGTATGGTTTATGTCGCGTACTTTTATGTTTATACTTCTGTAGAGGGAGTTTTGCTTTTCCAAAAGTGATTGATTCCTGTTTTTATTTTTCGCAGGAAGCAGCATTGAATAAAACGAAGGAGCTGAAGAGCCTGTGTGAAACTACTCTTTCAACCATGTTCAATGGAAGACCTGTTAATATTATAGGCGAAATTAATACCATGTTAAGCAGTGGTGTCGCAACATAATTTCATTTAGTTTTCTTTTGCTAACTCCTGTTTGTTAACATTTAATAGGCCGTAGGCTGGCTTAGATGTCTAATTTTTGTGACCAGACGTGTCGGTGAATATGTGAAATTTCTGGTGTTGTATGTCTTCGTTCTGAAATGTACTTCCTCCTGATTACATTTCATGTCCAAATACTTGAATTACTGGATTATTCAGCTGAAGGAGGATTGTTTTGTATTGATTTGAGAATTTGGACTACAATCTTACTTCTACAGTTCGCAAAAATCTTGCTGAATTACAGTGATCGGCATGGTTAAAATTTTTCAAACGCACGAGGGTGCGGGTGCTTTACTAGTTACAGCATAAAAAGGAAAATCTGCAAAACGTGATTAACAGATTTCCAGTTAGTGTAATAATCCAGAGTTATAAAGCTGCCGAGTTGGTCTTGTTGCTGGCTCCCTGATTCTAAGAGGGGATCTCACAAAAGCTTGCAGCAGGAGAGGTTAGGAAACGAGTGTGAGTTGACCTGAATGATCTTTCGTAGATATCACTTTCAGCACCATCTAATACTGGCCTTGACAGTCTTATCAGAGCTTCTATGATCTCTGAAATCGGGGCGCGGAACTCCTTTTCTGGCTGCAGAGTATACAAAAATATATATCAGAAATAGAACTTGTCAATAATGCTTCTTTGCTCATATGAACACATACTTCAAAAATACCTGCAAACAGAGAGAGATGATATCGGCATACGCAGAGAGAGCCTTAAAGGTGATTGATCTTCTTATGACTGGATCAATCATGTCTTTCAATGAACCGTCATCATGCAGCCGCTTTGAGGCCCATGTTGCCAAAGATTGTTCTTCTGTGGGTCTTGAACTGAAGTGAAATCAAGGAATCATAAACCACTGTTAGCAAGATGTACCAATTTACTTCAGACAGTTGTAAGATACTCTGTATCAAACAATTATAGAACCTGTCAAATGGCCTTTTTCCTGTTAAAAGTTCCAAAAGTAAGACACCAAAGGCATAGACATCTGACTTTGTGCTCGCGACTCCTCGCTGCTCGTGTTCTGGTGCAATGTAGCCAGAGTCGTAAATAGCCATCTCCGAAGCCTGTTATATCAGGCAACATCAAGGAGAATGTTAATCATGTGTCAGTTTTTAGTGTTTCGACAAAGTTGCACTTTTTGGCTTCATGGAGAAAACATCAACACAGACTTTACCTGTGAAAATAATTCAATACTGATATAGATACACAGTTGAAAAAGAAATACACCAGTATTTGAGTAAGGCAAAAAAACTAGAAATGTACAGGGAAAAAAACCGTGGTACAAAAAGTTAAACTCGAAGTACAGTGTAACACTACAACATCTTCAAACATCTACATGAAAGTTTGTCAGCAAGTCTATAAGCATTCAATAAATATATTTGATTGTTATGCAGAATAATAAACGAAGATTACTGACCTTAAGTTTGATGCTATTTCTACTGAGAGGCCTCAACACAGAAAGACCGGAATCACATACACGAGGCATAAGCTCATCATCAAGCAATATGTTGGCAGCTTTCAGGGTGCAGTGTCCCATTGGAGGTGACATGGAATGCATATAGCTGATCATTAATACCATATCAGTAATATGAGACACAAGAAAAACTTGATCTCCCAGTGCAAGTGTGTTTTATGAGAGTTTTAGATCATAGAATACTTACTCCAACACCTGAGCAACGCCAACAGCTACTCTGATACGTATGTTCCAGTTGAGTGGCATAAAGCATCCACCATACAAAGCCTTCTCAAGAGTTAGACCCCTGACATACTCGTACACCAGAAGGTGCAGTCCACGCTCGAGACAGTAACCAACAAGGTTTACAATACCCGGATGCCTCAAACGGGATGTGCGGTGAACAACATCCATAAATTGTTCTTCTTCCTGAAGAGAGAGTGATTCTGTGTTTATGCTCTTCACAGCAAAAATCTGGTGATCAAGAATATCATAGTTAATTTAGATCAACTGAACATGAGATCTACATTTGAGAAGGAATGCGAACTAAAGTGAAAGAGTGAGTTTCATACACAGCCATCAGGAAAGTGTGCTTTAAAAACTGAACCAAGTGATCCCTCTCCAAGAAAGTTCTCTTCACTGAAGTTGTTTGTTGCTGCACGGAGCTCTTCAGCTGTAAACAATTTCACTTCTGCAGGCCTTTTTATGTTTTTTGAGCAACTTCTTCTACCTGTCTTTTCATTCGTGTGATGAAGAAAAGCAGTTGCAGTTCTCGGCATGATCACAGGTAGAATGCTGTCATCCAGAACTGATGGAATTTGGTCAAATCTATCTGGAGAAGGTTCTGGTAGAGAAGAAAGAAAATTAATAGCATAATTATCACTAAAAAATAAAGCATTAGGGAACTATTTGTTAATGTTCTCAGTTCATACCTGTTGAACTAACTGGAATGGAATACATTGACATGTTGCTGCTGTCATCTTTTTTAGGAACTGCAGTGTGAGTTTGCTTAACTCTGACAGCAATAGCAAGTCCTAGAAAAGCGACAATCACGCCAATTCCACCTATTAAAAGAACTACTTTTCCTGCACCTATTTTCTTTGGTTTCAGTTTTTTCACAGTAGGAGAAGGATTCTTCTCTATGGCACTTGAGGCAGCTGTTGGTGGACTAGTAAAATTGTGCTCATTCGGCATCTTCTCAAAAGGGAAATTCCAAGGAACTGAGCTGGCTGCTATATCAAATTTATTGCCACCCATCCTACACAGAGAAAAATTCAGGGTGATGTCAAGACTTCATACAGTAACAAAAGATTCAATTCATTCAGTATCTGCATCTTCTTACCATAAATTTGGAATGGTCTGGAAGTGCTGAGGGATAATGCCACTGAAATGATTATCTTGAATGTTCCTGATAAAAGTTTGACATTATCAATAACATCCGAAACATAAGCGATAAAATTAAATGTGAGGCAAAAATGCATAATGTATCTGAAGAGTTAGTGTACAGGTCAGTCAGTTGAAGATCAGCCAGGTAGATCACCGAACCAGTGAATTCATTATTTTGCAAATACCTGCACAGCATTTGGAAATTATTTAAAAAGAAGGATAGATAAAAGACTAAGACTACTTAGCCATAATGGGGAGGAAGAGCAACTGACAAGTATGAAAGATTCTTCAGGGATGCAAACGAGGTTGGTAGGTCTCCATCAAACTTGTTGTATGATAGATCCCTGGAATAGAAAACAAGTACAAGGCAATGAGCATAAAAACAAATTTCTTGGCCATCAACATATTCCTAATGGTTATACAAGTGTCTGTGGCGAAGAAGAAAGGAATAAGGGCAAAAGATCCCTGAATATGTGAGAAAGAGAAGCACAATGCTCATCGACTTTTATACTCATTCCTCAGTGATAATCATCCTCATGGTATGCAAGTATTACTATCATTGACAGTATTAAAACAATAGACGGAGTGAAGCAATAGACGTACATCTCCTTCAAGTTCTGCAGACCAGCAAATACGCTGCCTAGAGGTCCAGATAACAAGTTGTGGCTCAGATTCCTGCCATATACAGAAAATCCTTACTACATTAAAAACAGCAGTATGAATGTGAAACAAAATTGACTAACTAGAATCCAGGCACTCACAGATGTCTTAGATGACTCAAGGTAGACAGCGAATGTGGGATACCCAGTAAGAATCTGTTTGATGCCATATTCCTGTATAACAATGAGAGAATGAAGATGTGACGTGACAAGCTGAAGAAACAAACTATAGCAGTAAAATCAACCACGTAAGCGTCTTACAAGTGAGTAACGTTAGGTGGCAGGCCAGTGGGGAGTTCTCCCTCTATGCTGTTCAAACTAACATCCCTGCATATATAAATGTGTGGCTCAAAGAGTAGGTATTCTAAAACTTAAAGTTGGGTATTTGTTTACAGAATCAAAAGAACAAACTTACAAATTCTTCAAGCTATGGAGATTGGCTAGCTGATCACCCAGATTACCAGCTAGTTCAAGCCCACGCAGTTTGCTACACGCATACACAAAATATTCGGAAGTTTGAGAACACAAACTCAGCAAATAAATTAAGTCCTTAAAGAGATACAGTCAAAGATAAAGAGCTAAGTTGATTTACATATGAATGACAGATGAACCAGAGCACTCAATGCCTGTCCACGACTGCTCACAAGGGTCGCCACCATCTAGCCGCCATCCCTTGAGCTGTTCTGGCTTATTCATAGCTTTGTACATGTCTCGTAGTGCCATTACTGCATTTTCATTGTAACCATTAAAATCTACTCCTATAGAACAGAACTTTCTCTTGCAGAATGTAAAAATTTCTTAGATAAGTCATTTGTAATACTTGGATTTACTATATTTATGCATTAGGAATAGCTACATATTGATGAATTTTACTATCCTCAACCTAATAAAAAATCATCATTATCATAATTCATATGGAGTACCATGGTATTAAATGGCGGTATCAGTGACAAATATGATTGCGTACTATAATGTGGTGGCGTGTGCAGTGTCATATAAGTCGTATCAGTATAGCATCACCTACATTAACCCTATATCGGTCAACTATTGGCCTTGTCGGGTAAACACCAACTGTATAAGTCAAATATCGGTTTTTATTGACAAATATCGGCTATTTTGGCAAACCTTTCTATATCTGAATATATCGGCTCGAAAACTGAAAATCATGCAACGGCCAATATTTAACACCACAGATCATACAATTACATATGTGCAACTGAATTATTGATAATAAGTTCGTTCATTCTCTGCGCAGGTTATCGAACAGTTCATTCAAAGATTTTCAGAAAATAATCATAAAATTACTGATAATAATCATAAAATTACTTAATTATCATAAAATTACTGATAGTAATCATCTTCAGATATTTTGATATTTAACACAAACGCAGCATTTTGACCTTTAACAGTATGCATTCAGATTTTGAGATAATAATTAGTATCATCTTCCACACGATATTACAGCTAAAATATCAGACAAGATTGACAAATCTTAAACTATCATCTTCTACATAGAGCGAACGTATTTCTCCATCGCTCGCTCTTCCAGTATTAAACTTATCGTAAATGCGCAATCATTACTAGACTCACTGAGCATGAAATTATCAAGAAAAACAGAGAAATAAAAACTACTCCCTCCGTCTTGATCATTTGTTTACCTTTGATTAAAATACCTTTCACACTGAATATAAAGGTAAACAAATTACTGAGACGGAAATAGTAATTATCAAGAAAAACAGAAACATAAAAAATGAAGGAAATGTAATAAAAAGAGAGGAGAAAGAAAATGACCGTCAAGTTGATCAGTAGCTGCATCGGAAGAAAGCGGTATCGGAAGAAGAATAAAAGCGATTGAAGTGAGGAACAAGAAACGTATAATCTCCATGACGAATATCTCTGCAACAATCAAACAAAGAAGATTAAACAAGTTGTTGAAGAAATATCGGAACAAGAAATGCGGTAAAATAAATATATCGCACCAAAGTGAAACAGAGTATAGTTGAATGGAGAAGCAAGGAAGATGAGCTTTAATGGAGATTTCTAAGTATTTGATAATTTTAGAGTATTTTGTTAGCTTACTAGTGGAACTGTGGAAGAGAGAAGAGTAGAGGAAGTAAGAGAATGAATGGAAAGTTTGTTAGTGGAAAAAGAGGGGGAGAGAATCTTGAAGCGCTTTTCAGTTATAACCGTCTTCTCCACCTCAGCTGTTATTAACTCATCATTACTCATTAGTGTATACGTAATCAAAATATCAAATGGTTGGAAATGAGTTTGGAACGGAGCAATCGGACAGAATGAAGGAAGCTTGGCTGTGGAAGCGAATTTGGACGGCACACGTCCTACCCCGCGTGAAAATTTTCTTCTGGCAATTATGTAACGATGCCCTTGCTACGGCTAGAAATATCGCACGCCGAGGAACGCCTTTGAATGCGGCATGTCCGTGCCGCTATAGCGACATGGAGTCGTGTCTTCATCTTGTTCAGGGATGTGGGTGGGTGGGCAGGGTTTGGGAAGGGTTGGGAGTGGAGGTGAGATTATCTGAGGGGTATGAGCGGGTGAGGGAGTGGGTGGAGGATGTGTGACATTAGCTTGAGGCAGGCGAGTACGAGGTGTTTATGGTGAGGTGTTGGGCGATTTGGAAAGCTCGAAATAAGATGGTCTTTGATGAACTACCGGTGAACGGCGATAGAGTGGTCTGTTGGGTGCAGGAACTAATTAGGGAAGTGAGAGAGGTAGGAGAAGAAGATGATGACAGGGCAGCGCGGGGAGAACAGGGAGAGGGGCGAGAGGGGAGGTGATCAAAATTATTGTTGATGTCGGAGTCAAGGAAGGAAAGGATACGAGTTTGGGGGTTATCTGCAGGAATGCCGAGGGGAGGGTGGTGTGGGCTATGGCGGAGACGAGGCGATATGAAGTTATTCCAAGCGTAGCTGAAGCGGAGGCGCTATTGTTAGGGGTACAAGAGGCGGCGAGGAGAGTACACAGGCCGGTGGTAGTGGAGAGTGACAGTAAAGGTGTGATCGACGCCTTGAAGCAAGAGTTAGCGGGCCGAAGCGAATTATTTATGATTCTCGATGAGATTAGATCCGTTTGTACGAGTTTTAGCTATATTAGTTCGTCCTTTGTTAGCAGAAAGTCTAATCGTGTGGCTCATGAGCTTGCTCATCATTGTGCGATAGGTACTATGAGAAGGTTTTCAGCGGATACGCTACCTCTTTACATTGGAAACCTTGTTGATTACGATTGTTTGAATGAAGGTCAACCCATGGTTCGGGTTTTATAAAAAATATATATATATATATCAAATGGAAAAGGACGAGTATTTTTGTCAACCCCGCTGCTTTTTTGTTAGATTGCACATGGGTCTAGGTCGCGCCCTAGCCCCTTGGATTATAAACTAGATCACCCTTCTCTATTATTTCTCCGATGTGGGATAACCTTACATGCGATATCTTCACACGCCATCACATGTAAGGTCTCCTTTTCGATCGATCGACAGGAACGCTGCAATTTTTTCGAACATCCTTTGTCGGGCGGGAACGTCGTCACTTTTCGGACCCGCTAAATAGTGGCCCAGTTTTTACGTCGGACGGGAACGCCGCAACTTTTCGGACCCGTTTTTGCCTCACAACCCAGGACTAAACCTTGGGCTCTGATACCATGTTAGATCGCACATGCACCTGGGCCGCGCCCGTCGAGGAGGAGAGAGTGTCCACTTTACAAGTCCAAGGAGGTTCCATCCCAAAACCAATTGGCAATGGGAGGAGTAGCCCCTTGGAGTATAAACGAGATCACTCTTCTCTATTTCTCCAATGTGGGATAACCTTACATGTGATATCTTCGCATTTTTCATTGGAAACATGCATTAACAAAAAAAATCGACTCTTTCCAAGGACGCGGTTATATTGCCTAAGTCGTTCCATTATTATCCAAATATTATTCAGAAATTACGCCAGATAAATTTTTTTGTTGCTCATTGGTATTCAAGCACCATCAAATTTCATAGCGTCCGCTTATCTTCTTCTCATGACGCATGATGCGTATACCAAGAATCTTGTTCATGTCACTCTTCATGCGACATCCGAAAGTTAGTATCTGTTTTGTCTACTTCTATGCTAATACCCGTTTATCTATATCACACTATCTCCCAAAGCGTAGTTTTTTTGTAATTCGTAGGTTTTGGTTGGTAAGACTGTAAGTCTGACAACATGCTAACTTCTCTAAGCTTTTACATAAAAATAAAAAAACCGCACTCCTATATCGTAGCAAATAAATCTACACATTTTGCTGAATCTTAATTTATATTTTATAGCCTTAAGTAGAGGAAGAATACCCTAAAGTTACACTAAATTTACAACATTAAGTACTATATCTTAACAAGAGGGGAAAATACCCTTAAGTTTACATTACGTTAAAATATCTTCACCAAATCCATCACATTCAACAGCAATTAGAAACACCCAAACTACACATCTTCATTCTTTCCTAAAGTCATCATCTTCATTATGAAAGGCCCAAATCTTACTGATGGGGAAAGGCACTCAATAGCTTGCATCTTAATCGAGAACTCCCTTAATTTTTAGTTGTTCACAGGAATGATGAAAAAATGGATAGGAGAACTATCTTTGAAGTAAGGAGAGTAGCAAAAAATCAAAGGCAAAATGGATTGTCATTTGCGACCGAAATATACGCACTTTTACCCCCTTAACGAACCTAGTTTTGAATGCTTTTACGCGCTTATTAGGGTCCTTTCGTGCTCTTAGCTTCCTATTTGCTTTTTTATTGGGTTTTGGCTTGCTTGTAGGCGGAGGAGCTAAATCATGCACAAATGGAGCATTTCGGAGCTAAAATGACGATATCCAAGGACCTAGCATGTAGAGGAGACTTAACAAAAGGCCTAAGTCAAGAAATGAAGCTAAGTAGAGTAGCCCCCAAGGGCTAGGACCAACCCCCACGGGTTTTGGGACA
>JAYMSF010000566.1:0-15117 GCA_036897335.1 Silene vulgaris | reverse complement strand
TATTCTAATCATATACCATATCTCTTATTTTCTTCTCAATAGGGGCATACATTAACAATCCAAAAAAATTGCACCAAAAAAAAAGAAAGATTGTTGAGAATATATCATGAATGATTAATACAAAAACTCACAATTACCATAATTAGTGAAATATTCTCAACAATCTTTCTCTAATTAGTTTATTAACATGTGTTCTAAGGGCACACATTAGAATAATCCTATCCTATTATTAATATACCAACCTAGATGTACATACGCATCAGTCATAGTAAGTAAACAATTCTTACCTTTTGAGATTTGACGGAATTTACATCAGTATTGAGTAGCATCCTACCTGCGTTCAAGAATTAGTGAACGTACCAAGTTAAATTGTGTGTTTTTTATAAATAACATGAAAAAAAGTCGAACTTTAACACAAGTGTAAAACTATGTACAACTTTACATCAAAACACATAGTAATATAATACCTTCATTTGTAGATGCAAACATACAAATTGATAATAAAGAGCATGCAAGAAGTGAAACCATCAATTTTACATTGAGACGGGCCATTAGGAAGACAATGTAAGATATTGAGAACTCTTGTGTTTTACTACAAGAATAATTACAATGATACAACGAGTATATTTATACTAATACAAGAATTCTAATTCCCTAAACTAAATTAAGGAAATATAATATTCACCAGAGTATCGCTTTCCAAATCTACCAAATTGCATAAGTTTAATACTCATAGAAATAAGATTTGTACGGTTGTACCTACCAAATTGTGTGAAGTATATTTACCTAAATGACGAACTCATAGATCACAATTGTAGTCATAAGGAAAGTTTACCAAGACGGAAATCCGACTTAAATTTGTGCGAATAAGGAAAGAGTGTACGTTTTCATGCAACGACACGAGTTCAGGGCTTCGAGCTAACAACTCGGAACCCTAACAACTCCGTTCAAACCTAGCTCGAGCCAAATTGTTTGCCGAACCAATCCCCCTGATTTACAAAACTGATTTACACAAAAGATAGTTCCGTCTTAAATAAGAATTTGTAAACTCCGAGTCACAACCCTCAAACTACCGATGTTCCCGCCAAAATTCAAAACAATGATCAGTCATCGTCTTCCACCCTTCTCTCTTCTAGCAGACAAATGTTCCACAATGCATCACCTCAAACAACTCCATGCTCAAATGATCATCTTAGCGCGCATCCACGACAACTACGCCGCCAGCCGCCTCTTGAATTTCTGCGCTCTTTCGAGTTCTGGCGATATTCGCTATGCCGTAAAGTTATTCAATTACACGCAAGAACCGAATAATTTCATGTACAATACTTTGATTAGAGCTCATGCTAGCTCTGAACATCCTGATAAAGCTCTGTTATTGTTTGTGGAAATGCTGAGAAACGGTGTGAAACCCGGGAAGCATACGTTTCCGTTTCTATTGAAAGGTTGTGCTTGTTTGAAATGGGTTTTTGGGTGTAAACAGATTCATGCTTGCGCGGTTAAATATGGGTTGGATTCGGATTTGCATGTTGTTAATGGATTAGTGAGGGGATATGGTGTTTGTGGTAGAATGGCGAGTGCACGCCAAGTGTTTGATGAAAGTCCTGAGAGGAATTTGAGTGTTTGGACAAGTTTGATTTGCGGGTATGCGCAGAATGATTGCTCGAATGAGGCGTTGTTGTTGTTTGATCGGATGGTTAGGGGTGGGATTGAGCCAAATGGGGCGACACTTGCGTCTGTTTTATCGGCGTGTGCTGAGGAAGGGTGTTTGGTGGTAGGTGAAAGGATTGAAGGTTTTATTAGGGAAAAGAGTGGTGATTTTGGAGTGATTCTTGGTACCGCGTTGGTTCATATGTATGTGAAGAATGGAGCTGTGGCTAAGGCTAGAGATGTCTTTGAGGGTATGAAAGAGAGGAATGTTGCGACATGGAATGCTATGATTCAGGGTTTAGGTGTTCATGGACATGGAGCTGAAGCTCTTGATCTTTTTCGGAAGTTTGAGGAGGAAGGATTTGTGCCCAACGGCATTACTTTGGTGGCAGTCCTATCTGCTTGCTGCCATGGTGGATTCCTTGAAGATGGTCGTGAGTATTTTCATTCGATGAGAACACGTTACAAAATTGAGCCCAAGTTGGAGCATTATGGTTGTATGGTTGATTTGCTTGGACGACAAGGAAAACTGCTTGAGGCAGAGCAATTGATACGAGACATGGAATGGAAAGCAGATGTGATGATTTGGGGATCTTTGTTGAGCGCCTGTGGGAAATGTGGGAATGTCGAGGTTGCTGAAAGGGTTGCGGAAGAGATTTTAGCTTTAGACAGTAATAATCACGGAGTTCATGTAGTTTTGTCCAATATGTATGCAGAGGCTGGGAGATGGGACGAAGTTTCGAGGTTACGGAAGGTGATGGAGGAAGGAAAGTTAAAGAAAATACCAGGTTGGAGCTCAGTCAATTGTGGTGATTGATGTTTGATCCATTAAATTTGTACGATAATCTCTTCAACCTGCCTGGTAGAATCGACAATGGGTTATTTGGGGTCTCGGTCAGGTTTTTCGAGACAGGCCGGTTTTCTAGGTTTACTGCCTGGTCTCTGATGAGAGAGGACTTGATCAGAGTTGTTAACATTTTCTCACTGAGATTATTAAGCCTGGTCTATACTTTTACATTCATCTCTGAGATCGAGTTTTGTCCGATTAAAAGTTTAAGTTTCTGAACAAAGACTTTTTGCAAGACCTTTTTCACTCTGACTCACCATTACCGTTGTAATGTTGTATATGTCAGACATGACACGGTTGACGCAAAGGGAGGCTTTTCACTTTATGGGAAAGACGTTTTTTTTCACAGGCTATGATGAGTGCGACATTTACAGTTGAGTTCAAATTGGTCAAGGAGTACAAAAAGCGCGTCACAGAGGGCATTAGAACTTTGATCCGTTGGCTGATCAGTTGTTAAAAACCTTGCCTCCTGTTGATATCTTTTGCAAAATGCATCTCAGACAAGGTTTTTCCTGCTCAATTGATCAATTTTGTTATAATTCCTTCATTTTCGTATCATTTCTCTCCCCCAAAGACGATTATTTAAAGCCTTGTGGTTTAATGAGAAGATTGCAAATATTTTTACCGTAATGCATGGTCATAAATAAGGCATACCGAGAAGCTCAGTCTGTACATGCTTTATCAGGTGCTTCTGTAACGGCTTCATTTTACATATATACAATCTTGAATACAACAGTTTGTAAAGAGCCATATAATCCAGCATAATATATACAGTACAGGATCTTATCCCGAAATTTCTCCTATAATTCCAACAGTTTAACCTGCATTTATGTAGCAGCAAGGATGCTTAACCACAGCTAGCAATTAACGGCAACCGTTAATTACCGGTCTTAAGAGAGTATCAAATCTGAACCACAGCTCCCGCTGTCCAGTCTTCTAATAAATCTTCCAGCTGACTACCAATTCTTCACCTGGTGGGCATGAGGTGGTATTAGATTCATTTTAATTTACAAGACATCTCTATGTTACTCAGATAGTCAGTCAGACTCGATGAGCGTGACGCTGGTACATATCCAAGTGACGAAGTGTCATACTTGGCAGGACTTTCGACAGAGGGAGAATGTAAGGGGTCATGTCTTCATAACATAAATATATTCAAAAATTTAAATATTAGTTTTTGAAAGTGAAATGGAGATATGTTGGAGAAACAAGGCTTGAACATCATAGAAAATGTTTCCTACAAAATCTTATTTTCTACCATTGTCATACAAGCTTCCCTTTTAGTTCTCAAGAAGAAGCGTCGGATTGATAAGGGTCGAACATGGATTCCATTCCCACATTCATGAGTATCATGTTGAATACAAGTACTGTCGTAAAAGTGAAAAGAGTCAAGGAAACATAGCAAGCCATATCACCATGTTTCCTTTGCGTGTGAAGTAGAAATTCATGAACATGGGCTAGAAGCCACGCAGATTAGAATGCATTTATGGAAAAAAGAGTTGTTAAAGACACAAACCATGGGAATATGAATGCTATTAACAACTGCGCCTTGTACTGCTTGTCCTGCAGAACAATCTAAACCTTGTGCAGTGCGCTGTTTTGTGTTGCACGCTTGAGAAGAGAAGTGTACTCTCGACCTCTTGACCAGTCATCAATCTCACGAGCTCTCAAAACTGGAAGAGGGTGTGAAAGTTGCCTTGTTTGAGCATTCCTGTCAGAAAGGTTTTATGTTGCTAAATTAAAGTGGAGTCCTTCAGACAAAAAGTTAGACTTGCATCCCAAAACAAACCTTAAATTTTACCTTATATACCAGCCTGTGATGCTAGATGAAGCTTTATCGTAAGAGCGAGCTTGCTCCAGAAATGCATCCACATTTAATTGGTCAGCCATTGAAGGACAGCCCCCAGAAAGTTTCATCAGAACTGATATGACAGTCTCTTGTAAGACCATCCAAGGGAGAAAGAAAGTCAGTTATATAATCTACTGGGAGAGTAATCAAGACGAAGAAGGAAAACTAGAACTAATCAACGTCCTACTCCTTCCATAATTCCATCTATTGAAAAATCTTCTGGTATGTTATTCGCCAAAATTAAGAAAAATGGCAAGATGTTGATGAAAATGTAAGTTGTGGAAACTGCGAGGTCAGATACTCAGATACCATAGTGACTACAAATAATAAGAAGCCAAAGTTCAAACTTCAAAGTGAGAAGTTTATTATGTACACCCCAAAATGGAAACCAGGAAGTTTATTCATGAACAGAAGCATTAATTCAATTTAAAAAGACAAAAGTGCATAAAAATTCGCAATATCAAACCTTGGGATCTTGAGCGACAAGAAGGGCAGCACGATCACAAGTTAGCTCTGCAGCTCGAAGCCAGCGTAACAACTGTTCTTCTATGCTTTGAGCAATTAACCCACCTATTCCTGCAATCAGATACAGAGCTTAACTTTTCACAGGCGAACTGAACCACCTTAATGGTGATGGAAATCAAACATATATATATGTGCACTTTCATAGCAGACACTCTATTTGATATCTATCATCTATGTGATTCTATATTCATACTTTAAAAGTACAAATGAACGAGATCTATAAGCTGTAAACAAGTAATCGATGTTACTTACCAGGTATTGTGTATGCCCCGAGAGCTAGAATATTAGCATATGTCAGCCATAACCCATGATCACATTTCAGATGACCCAACTCATGGGCTAATACAGCCTATTGAAAATTGAAATAATCTGATTAATTTTGTGTTAAGTCGTGCTCGTAATCTGACTAATATATCAGTTATCACAAATTCACAGCTGATAACTTTAAACTCTTCAGAGAGCGGGATACAAGCAGAGAAGTAAAACAGATAACAGACAGGAGACAGGAAGAGATTATGTCAATACCTGCAACTCTTTACGTGTCAAAAGCTCAATAAGACTCGTGTGAACAACAACAAAAGGCCTTTTACCACTGATGGCTAAAGTGTATGCATTTGGTGTAGGGCTCTGACGAACGTACAAATCAGGAGGCTCAACGTTCAGTATTTCTGCAGCCTCCACCATCAAATTGTGCAGTTCAGGAAGCTGATTTGGCATAGTCGAATGAAACAGATGTTATGTGTTTGAGGAAAATAAGCTTCATCAGTCAAATATAATGCACATTAAAATTTTCACTAAGTGAATCCATCTCCTACAAGATGCAGCTTTTGCCTTACAACAAATTGGTCCACCACAATAGAAGACATTTTGAAAGCTGAAATAAAAACTTCTCGAGTTTTCAGTTCCTAATAAGGAGTTGAAACCATAAAGGATAAGCACGTGAACATCATGAACCTTCGACAAAGCCCTTGTCATGTGTATTGCAAAATTTCAATACCTTGCAGCTTGCAGGAGTCAAATGCTTGATTACATTACTGTCATACATCGCTAGTTCGTTCTCTGACCCCTCATCTCTTCTCCTAATAGACTACTAACATAGTTGACCCTTCAAGTCAAGAATACTACGTCAGTAATTCATGTTTAGAAGCCAAGCATGCGATGTCATGTCGTGTATCCATGCATCACTGAATGTTCCATGTGGCAGGTAATTAAACTGAAAGTCATATTACTGATATGCACGAATCTCTTTTTAATAGCTCAAGCACACGGAGAGCATGGTGTCTACACTCTACAGTCTAGCACATTCACATTGTTCGGAAGGAAGGTCGACCAATATCTGGGAATCCATGGATGAGAGTTTCTTGCAACAAGAGTTATATAGGTCTTGCCAGTTGTTTTTGCTATTCCACCAAACAAAATCTATATAATTGCCAATGTTAACACATACATAACCGGCAAAAGATACTAGTATTGACTCTAACTTGGCAACTTGGTTCATTTTGACAACATGTTAACCATTCTCAACCTCTATAACAAATGTGAAATGCCAATCAACAACGGCAAAGCGTATGAATCAACAAAAGATCAAACAGCCAGTAACATTGGTTTGAATTTAAGTTGAATGAATTAAAACATGTCGCCTTGAACTCCCAACGATAATGGAGAATCGTATACAAGGAATCCATATTCCAGTGCCCATACAAAGTGACTCGCATAGAGAATAAGCAGGCATATCCAAGGAGACAAGATGAAAGGCAGTTGAAATCAAAAACGAAAATGCAAGGGAATATGCTTGATTTTGAGTTACTTGTGAGTAAAAGTTTAAACATACGTCTACCAAACAATCACCTGATCTTTAGATACAAGCAGTGAAGTCCCAATATTCTCAAGATACATGACCTGCTCCGCAATAGATCCTTACATTAAGAAAAAGAAACTATGAGTCACAAATAGATAGCTGTGGAAAACAACAATTTCATTCACATCATTTGCAAAATACCCTCTTTAGCTAACATTAACCAACTTTTAAAATTCAGGCTTCTATCCACAAATAAATAAGGTTTTAAAAGAGAACAAAATGCAGGGGTTTTCACTTTAGCAGAAACTAATCCGAATGTATGGAATACATTTATACATGCACCGAAGTGACCAACTAGTAGCTACTAGCTAATGGTATAAGTCAATCCTGTTAGTGGCATGGCAAAGTCATTTTTGTTCTTTTCTCCAGTTCGAAGTCTTCGACAAATCATCGTAGGTTCGATTGGTGATATGCCGAGTATATAC
Source organism: Silene vulgaris (assembly GCA_036897335.1). Lineage (NCBI taxonomy): Eukaryota > Viridiplantae > Streptophyta > Magnoliopsida > Caryophyllales > Caryophyllaceae > Silene > Silene vulgaris. The sequence continues at coordinate 7,966 of JAYMSF010000566.1, read as the reverse complement.
AGTCGCTTGGTAGATGTAGAAACTAGGAAGTGCGAACTCATGAAATATCAGTTCACATACACTAAAATACTAAATCAAGCTTGGCATAAGATACACAGAATAGGTACTTCCCCCACTTTTACAGAAACTTCCTACTTTGTAGGAATTGTAACTCACATGAATAGGTACTTCCCCCATTATTTTACAGAAAATTTGGCATAAAAAATAACTCAGAGTTTTGTACTTCATGGGAATTTAAATTCCCATTTTTTCCAATGCAAACCAAACGTGGGATAACATACACAGAAGAAATCAAAAACCACTTGCTGAACAGACAAATCAGAGAATTTGTAGTATTCTTTGTAAAAATCCATACTGAAATTTGAAGAGTATGGCGTGCAGCTGCTCATGAGTCAAACATCAACACGAGTCAATCAGATATAAGTAATTCTAAAAAATCCTTTACGCAAATTCAACAAACTAGGCTCAAAGCGATTACACAAGTACTTAAGCAAACTATGGTCTTTGTGTAAGCTTTTAACATGAACTAGAGGTGCAATGAATCCCATTAGATTTTAAGCTCGCCTAAGTTTAAGTTTGACTCATATGATATAGCTTGAGCTAGAGATCGGCTCAAAGCTCAACTGCTCTTGTATTCAGAAACCAGGCTAGCCTCGTAGATGCCTACTTAATTCAAGGAGTACTTTTTCAAGAGAAGTGTTAATTGTATCACAGTACTTAATAGAAGCGATACTTTAGAAAATTGCTGTCTACTAATTACCTTTTGCATTAGTAACTGTTGTTGGTTTAGTGTGTCATTCAACATCAATTACTTAGCCTAAGGAACCAAGCTCAAACGAGCAAAGACTAAGGATCGGCTCAAACTCGGATTTAAACACACTCAAACCGAGCTTTAATCAAACTTATTCCTATCCACAATTACGATTTCACCTTAAACTAGCTGCCAGACAGTTGGTCATGCGTAAGAAGATCATTGTATGGTACAAGTATACAACGTAGTTAGTACTGTCATTTTTGGATGAAATGTAGCCCCTCCATCTCAATCATTCGTTTATCTTCGATTGAAATACACCGTACAAAAAATGAAAAAAAGGTAAAACAATTGATTAAGACGGAGGGAGTATAACATAGAACACAAAATGAGACCGCTGTACATAATTAGAACTCGTACCTAATAAAGCCTTGCCGATTTGATCTAATCCGGGAATTGCTCTCAATATAAGCGTGTTCTGATTTCCGTAAATACATACAAATCAAACAAATGTTTCAGCGCTTCAACCAAACAAAATAAAATTAACAAATACTCCGTAATTCCTTCGTCTCAATCATTTGTTTACGTTTGATTAAAATATCACTCGGCCATCACAAGGAATAAAAAACGTAAGCAAATGATTGAGACGGAAAGAGTAAAATAAATGTCATGATAATTAGTGTAAATTACCTGTCGATCAAGTGGATGTCTGAACTCATCAGCATCAAGATTCCGGAAAACAACAGCTGAAGAAGAAGAAGAAGACGAAGATGAAGAAGAAGCTTTGCAAACTGAAATGTTAACTCTTGAATTGCGCGGTGTGAGAGTCGGTCCCAAACGTATATGAGATGACTTGGCGCGAAAGCAAGAGAAAGCTTGTTGTGGAGATAGGCATGGTGACGAGACAGAAATTGAAGCTGCCATAGTAATGGTCGATAACAAAACCGTCTCTCTTAAGTTTTTGCGAAAAGAGCGATGCTCGATAATAGATGTTCGATTATTTTAATTTTTTTGATTAATTTTGAGGTGAAATGAGAAAAGTGAGAGGTTACGAATGTTAGTGTGATTAGTGTGTCCATGTCGACTGTTTTTGGTGGTTCTTGTGCTTTTGCGTTGCCGCCTTTTCCTTCCCTCTTTTCTTTCCTTTCAGCTTTTTTTTTTTTTTTTTTTTTTTTTTTTTTTTTTGCGGATGAGATATAAAGGTCGCTACAATAAAGACTCGAACTCGTACTTGATCTATACTCCGTATAATTTTTCCGTCTTAATCATTCGCCCACGTGTCCTACATAACTACATTTATCACGTAGTTTGAATTTAGGAAATTTTAGACTCGGCAAATGGGTCGAGTGTGGGTTGAATAGTGTATTAAGTACGATTTTCCCGTATACTTGATTAATATAGTTAGTGAGACTAGTAATTACCCATACTCGGTGTGGGACTTGCTGATATAATTACATTTCTTCGAATAATCACCAACATGAATTATGGCTGTGGTAGCCTGGTAGGGAGGGGAAGAATTCCAATTCTTGCAAAAAGGAAAATCAACTTTCCCAGCGTATATATTCGCACTCACAGTCACACTGCATATGTTTGACACTAGCCAGTTTTTCGACAAACATAAGAAAGTAATACAAGGGTGCTACTATTGCCACCAGAACGATAGCCTTGTACACAAGCACACTATCGTAGATTGTTTATAATCACAAGATAGTTAGATAGAGATACATGGCTTGTTCAATTCGTTTTTGTTTTCTTAATAGAGGAGCTAGAATCACTCTTTTGCCGCATCTTACAATATATGTTCCTGAACAAAAGTGATGTCTTATTAACTAGTCAAAACACCTTTACTATTTCACCTTAATAATATAACCTGACCCAAGCCAGAATGATCTTCCAAGCTTGCGCTTCACAGAAAAATTTGGCTCCCACATTACAGATACACAGCAGATCGTGTCTGCTTCCGACATTTACACTCCAGCTTGTTCACAGAGGTCAAGTAACTCGAGGGTCTGTAAAAACAGCATGATTTTCAAAACCACCAATACAAAGTTGATCCATATATTTATCAAGATATATAATCATATTCAGGTATGGAAGTGTGATTGAATCACGCAAATGACATTTACCTCCAACACTGAGAGTTCAAGACGAAATTTGGGACCGTCATAGTGATGGAGAACTGGCCTAAAAGAATCTTCCTCCAATGCTTTGCACAGTTTTCTGATGCGGATCCTCACCTAGAATTGGCAGGATCAAATTAACAGTAGAATGATGATAATCAAAACGTAGAGTTCAACATCAAACAGTAACAACGTACAGTTCCCACAGATGGTTGGGTAAGGGGATTTAAATCTTACATGTACGCAGCCTTATCCATGTTAAGAAAGGGGAGAGGGATGACCCATAATGAAAATCACAACTAGAATCACATTAAATGGCGTCTATTTCACAATAAAAAGACGTGCATCCAATTTACCAAGTCATTTTGCTTTCACAAATTCTCATTTGTGACGGCCGATATCCGTCACAAGCTTGTGACGGGTCAAATAACACCCATATGGAAGGATAAAGACAAGTTATTTGTGATTCCCTATGCATTTTACCTTTTGTCTTATCTGCCCATGTGGGTGATACTTGATCCGTCGCAAGCTTGTGACGGATATATCCGTCACAAGTAAGACCTATTGGCGTGCTTTAGTCCATCATAATTTAGAATCCATAAAAAACGAAAACAAATTAGCAGTAATAACATCAATAGTTTACCTGCGCAGGAAACCTTGATTCACCTTTGCATTTCTTATCTTCCCATGCAGTTGGGTCAATATTTGAACCCCCAAAGCTAGATGCCTATCAAAAGTCAATAAAAGCGGAGCAAATGAGATGATACATTGATAAAGAGTATTGGACAATCAGTCTTAATTGTCCGAAAAATAAACTGTTAACTGTTTTGCTTATACTCATTAAATTGAAGTCCTATAAATTTGATCATTGCAATATCTGTCAGATCTTTACTCAAACAGTCAGACCTCAAAAGCAAGTAGCAGCAACAAGGAGACTGTTCCACGCGACCATGGGATTTTTTACTTAAGAAGATGGAGGCCTAACCAAACATAAAGTTCCCTTTGAGTTATGATTCATATGTGAAAATGTTAAAACATTTTTCTTAGATCATTTCTATGAAGTAAAAAAAGTAAGACAGCTCCGCAATATAGGGTCTATACAATGCACAGCCACCCGAAATTTCAGCTCCACATAAACCGCGGCCCCAATGAATCATAGAGATCAAGTCTGTTCACTGGTCTATTCACTATTGAGAGTACTGTTAGAGTTTAGATTGCCCAAGTGACACCAAAGCTCAGTGGAGCTAGGATGTTTCTGAAGAATTTAGAACTAAAGATAATTGTAGATTGTAGATGGCACAAGTACACTAGTTATAAACATATCTTCGAACTTTGTATTCAAAATTCATACACAAAGATAATGGAAAACAAAGAAGATAAGTACAGACCTCAAATATTCCATAAAGCTGATGAGTTGTGTAGTTGTACAGGAACAAGGGTAAACCTGGTGTAATTGCTCGAACAGAGTCCCTGTATCTAGGTGGTAAACCTGAAAATATAAATTGATTAGCAATCACCACTCATCGCTACAAACAAAACAAAATTAGCATATAATTATCTTGTCTTATGGCTTGCTTAGAGTGCCCAGTAATAGTTACGAGAGTAATGGAGGGAAAAACAAATGAAAGTAAGTGGTAGTGGTGGTGGTGGTGGTGGATAGAGGAAAGACGAAAGAGATGACGAGAGGGAAATAACTACTCAGTAGAGAGAGGCTGAGAGGGTAATAGTAACCCAATTACCCACATGATAATGCACTGCCCTCGTGTCGGAGTAATACTTCACTCATCCCCCTCTACATCCTATCGTCACAAACTCTTTATCTACCATTCACAAATTTCCCTCATTTTCGCTTTGTTTTGACCTCCATTACCCCGTAGAAATTATTTTTAATCCAAGCAAGCCCTTGATGTGAAATTTGTGAATGTAGCTTTCTCTGAGGCGAGGTCACTACTAGCAATCTTGTAGTAAGCATGATCTAGGTTTCATTTGGAAAACTGGATCCAAAGAAACATTTATTCTGTTATAAATAGAAGCTCAGCATTTTCCCTTAAAACACTAAAGCAAGTAGAAATAAGGAGCAATAATAAATAAAAAGAATGATAATGATTATAAAAGGAGAGATTTATAGATATGAAAATTACCAAAAAGCTGTCGCTTTAGGTTCTCCTGCATGGTATCATTGTTGCACACGAAGATATACCCACCAAGCACCTCATTTCGAGGAAGTGTTTCTGCTGCAGGCAAGGTCTTGAACCTTTTCTCATTGGCATTTTCGATATTATTATTGTTGTTGTTGTTGTTGATAAGCTCCTTGTTGAAGTGATTGTTGATATTAGCCTTGTTAAATGTCATGTTTTCAATAAGGTTTACATTGCTCTTCTGATAAACGGGATTCATAATGTTCATGTTATTTCTGAAGGTGCTTTTGCTCAGATAATCAGGACCCTTGGTCTCCAGATTCAACATGTTAAAGTTGAGGCTTTCAAATTTGTTGTCTTCTTGGAGGTTGAATCTATCCCTTAGCCTCACATCAGCAACTCCCTTGGAAAAATCAAGATTGTTAGTGCGCTCTCCCTTTGGTCTTGTCTGCTCAGCTAGCTTTGAAGCTCCCATCATCCACTTGTGATCTTCCGACACTCTCGACTGTCCACGAAGGTCATCACCCAGTTGCCAATAACTGTGCATATTGTCCATCCTGCAACCCTAACACTTCATTCAAGAGATAAACTGTCAAGTTTGTTACAAGGTTAAGAACCTCGTAAGAATTTTCAAACTTGAAATGGTCAATGACTAAATGTGGAGAAAGCAAAATACACCATTTTGCATGTAAAACAATCAAACAACTAGTGATTTTTGCACACATTGAGCATTGAGGCATAGCAAAGAAAGTTGTACACTATCTCAAAGAAACTGGCGAGCTACAAGCACAAGTACGACAACAGTTAGGAACTCGGGACACATAAAATGATGAGACCAGAATCCAACTGAGAACTAGTCATCAAACTCCCCACCTATTCTTGTTATTTCTCTTTCGTAAAATCCATGTGTTATTGACTACTTATTATATACTCCCTCCGTTCCCAAATATAAGTCATTTTAGGAAAAATCAGATTTTTCATCTTATAAGTCGTTTTACATTTTTCCATTTTATGGGTGCAAAAAGCTTGTTTTTCAAATTTTCAAATTTTCAAAGAGTATTTTTAACACCTAACTAATAATGCAACATTTCCAATACTTTCTTAATTGTTGTGAAATAATCTAAAACGACTTATATTTGGGAACGGAGGGAGTCTCAAAGTATAAAATAGACTGCTTTGGTTGAACGCTTGGATCACTCGGTTGTTATCCCGGATATCAGAATTACTGAATAAAAATATCAGTCTCTTTGAGCACGACAAGTAAGCAACTAACCTGGACATCAAGTGACTCTCAAATCATGTTTAGTGACTGAAACAGTCCTGTCATATTGATTTCTAATAAATTCAAGAATCTAGTGTATCTCAACTTCAAAATCACAGAACCGAATATAACGGTCACCAGACTAGCTTAAATCGCACTAGAAGTAGAAATGTATCTATATGTAATCTTCTTAAGATTATTACCTTCTAACGTCTTCTATGTCTTCCTGGCTACCACACAAATCTACTTTTTTTCAAAATAAGCATTGAAACAAAAATAACTGTGGACTATCCAATAAAATGCTACTCCCTTTGTCCCAATCATTTGTTTGCCTTTTTTATTCTTTGTGCGGGATATTTTAATCAAAGGCAAACAAATGACTAGGGCGGAGAGAGTACTTTTTACTTGATTGTTCGAGAGGAGGCACAGACAAATGAACAACAATAGACCCAACCTATACACAAACGCATGTCGCGACTATACCTACAAACTCCATAAGCTCAGCTTGCCATCATCCACACAACCAGAAGTTTTTGAGACAACATTCAACACCTTTTTTTTTTAAATAATCAATTTTTTTGAAAATTTAAATCCAAATGTCTAGGGAAACTACAATATCGACAAAATACACTACGTGTACTACATTATCGTACACCCTAGTCCCTCCCTAGCCAATAAGAACTCTCCTTTTTCATTCTTCTTCGATTATGGTCTCCAATCCAATGTTCTCATTGGCTTGTTCTACGATGACGTGCTACACCTGATGTACTGAGTGGTGGAGCTAGGGGCTCTCGCCCCCCTGGCGGTTGAGATTTTCGAAGTTTTTGGTCAATTTTTTTTCGAGTGTACCTTATATTATTACCCATCCGCTCCCCTAAAATTTTTCGCCCCGCTCAAGCTCAAATCCTGGCTCCGCCACAGGACGTACCCAAGAATTTATCATAACATCGATCACAAAATATCTTCCTAAATTTACCCAACTCCTTCAGTTTTCAAAACTAAACAGTGTAATATAATATTACCACAGGCAATAATACAATCTTTACAATTATTTACCTACCTTTAATCAAAGAATACTAGACAAATAATTGCAATCAAACCAACCGACAAAAATTATGAACAGTAAATCAAACATAAAACATCATGATAAACAAATCAACCCTAATAATTACCATAAACAAGAGAGTAATAAGTAAACAGTGAAAAAAGAGTAGATCGAAGTAAAAAAAATACCAGAGTAAAAAAGGTAGAAGGCTAGATTTGGGGAATCCCCAAATAAGGAAGGAGAGGAGAGAAAAAGTGAGTGGAGAAGAAGGAAGATAGGAAGAGAGAGAAAGAGAAGGGTATGTATGTATATGTGTGTATTTTAATTGGGTAGATTTATCCCCACTTTTACCGCAGTAAATGACGGAGAACGTGATTGTGTGTGTTCGACTAGGGATGGCAATGGATAGGATCTGGATAGGATCCGGTAGGATCCAGATCCATATCCGTGTGTCCTATAGTGGATCCAGATCCGGTCCATATCCACAGGGTCTGAAATTCCCAGATCCATATCCAGATCCACAGGATATGGACAGGATCTGGATCTATACCGTATCCATTTGATCGTAAAAAAAATCACTTTTCAAATATTAAAATATTATTTTTTATGGTATATATACAACTTAACATACTGTTTTTTTATATTAGAATA
>JAYMSF010000565.1:0-15131 GCA_036897335.1 Silene vulgaris | reverse complement strand
TGTCCGATAAAAATAGGGCCATGGTTTTCATAATGCACCAAAATAACACTAAAAACAATGTATCAAATACTAGAATACCAAATGTTATTCACAAATTAAATACTCTTAAATTAATAAATTATTAACGATCCCGTGATTTTCACGGGCTCCAAAACTAGTTACCATTTTAAATAGATAAGTCAATCTTTTTTTGTATTGACGGTCTATTTTTGTCTTCATCTATCTGTTTGTCTATATTAATTTAATAATAATCACTAATCAGTAAATCTTATTTCAGATAACATATTCCGTCTGAAATATCCACATAATTTCGCAATTGTAGTAATATTCTATTTGACCCATTTTTCCGGGCGTTTTAGAAAACATTTTATGAAATTTTGGTTAAGACGGTCTGACATAAGGAAGAAAAATTCACGAGAAATAGTAAGAGGAATAAGCTCCACCTCAAGCGGTGTAGAAAAAAACCCTAAAAACCAAACAATAAGGCGAACCTCCTATTAAAAGTAAGCCTCTTTTTCTGCGATTAACCCTAATTTTATAAAATCCCCAATTTATCCCATTCTCTCTCTAGTTTCCCCCAATTTCTCGATTTACACCCAATTCTCTCTCTTATTTTCTTCAATTGACGTATCGATTACGTTTTTCCTAAGCAATTGTATCAGAAGAAAGTAATTAATTGTTTAAACCTAGAAATTATGCCTCCGAAATCGAAGAAATCGACGCCGGCGAGTACGGCGGCGAAGAGGGCAGCTAGAAAAGGTGTTTCTAAAGTTGTTGATGTCAAGCGCGATGAAATTAGGGTTGAAGAGGATGATAATAATAAGATTAATTCTGTTGACTTGATTGTTACGCAGAAATCTGAAGATAATGGATCTGTTCCTATGAAAAGTAAGTTGATTTTGGTTCAATTTGTATTAATTTATTGATTTTATGTTTGTTTTATTGGTGATTATGTTTTGATTTGTATGTTGATTTCTAGAGATTTAATTTGTTTGTTGTTATGAGCTGTTAAAAGATTGGGGAGTTTAGATTTAGGGTTTGATTTGAATTTATTGTAGTTATGAGGTTATATTATCATTTTGTTAATTAGTCTAGTGGTTAAGACGGAGTTATTCTGGACACTAGGTCTCAGGTTCAATTTCCCCTCCCCTCTATTGTAATACGACTAACTGGCACGCGCTTTGTTGAACCATAAAAATTAGTCAACCCCAACAAAAAAAGATGTGTGCTTTAAGGTGATGTAAATTGATGGGAAGTGGCGGATCCAAGATTTGTAGTTAAAGCGGCGAAAAATATTAGGGGTGAACTTGTGAAGTAGTATCCGTTCATTAGTTCCGCGACAGTTGATGGGTGGTTTTACTTATATTTGTAGTACTTGGTAGTTGAATTTGGTAGGAATCACAGAATCATGGCTAAATGTGTGCTAGGAGAGAAAAAAAATCAGTACTTTGAATGTTGGTTCTGATGGTAGTTGGGTCTGATAGGAATGTTTTGATTTGGGTCGGGAGGGTGAAATCTGAATTAATGATCGGTATGAGTATTCTTTTATCCCATAGTGCTAAGGCGGTAACAAATATTGTAGGCGTGTCGAACTATTTTGTTGTATGTATTCTTGGTGGTTCTTTCAGCTTGAATGTTTTAGTATGTGTTGATTTTTGTCTTTGTTGATTTCTCGGTATATTAGGCTTGCTTATCTTTGAAAAGTTAAATAGAAATTGTCGCATTCTCTTCTTAAAGGTTGGTGCTTGGCTTCAAGTAATAAAATCATCGAACCAATGAAGAACAAGATATGAGACTTTAACATGAGTGAACTATGTGTTGAACTTATTCCTTTCTTCGCTGTTTGGATGTTTAGGGTGGGGGCGAAAATTTTGAGCTGTGGGGTCATGTATTACCTTTGATGATGCGTGGTATTGGTTGGCTTTACTCTTAATGCCGTAAAGTCAGATGCTTTACACTTAAATTGCACATTGGGACAATGCAACATGCCTGTGTATTTTACATCAAGATCATTTCCCTGTGTCTTCTATTCCCTCCAAGCTGGTTATTTACTATCCCAGGAAGGGATTATTAAATATTTGACGCGTTAACTTGTGGAAAATATTTTCGTAATGGAGTGGACGAATCCTTTGACCCACAGCCCACAACTTATATTCAGACATAACTTCATAAGCATGACAGATTACTGGAATTCAGAATTTGATTTAACTTTCACAAGTTTGGACATGACGTGCATAAGAAAAACTTGTATCTAGAGGGAAAGGAACCCTTTGCTTCCTACATCCCGAGTTCTTCTAGCAGATGTGCTGGTGGGAAACAAAAGAATAAGGAAAGTCTTGTGAATGCTCCCTCCATTCATGATAGATTTATATATGCTTTATAGTAGCGGATGAGCTCCCATATGTGCGTTTGTATAAAAGGGAATGCGAGTTTTCAGTGGTCATATTTATTATGTCTTGACTCTTTTCTTGCATTATTATGTACAAGATCTTCCAACCAACATCTTAAGTTCAGGTGTGCATACAGCATATAACACCTTTAATGGTCCCCTATAAAATGGAAATTGTCTTTTCATAGCTGAAATATGTTCAGAAATGAGTTAAGATTCTGTCACTGCTTCTGAAGTTTGATAAGTAGAGATTGTTCAATGCTCACTTCATTAGGCGTTTCCCATTTTACACCACAAGGGTTTAACCATGCAACCAGAGTAGCAGGTTTTGGATCTGACTGAAAGAAGATGTACCCCATGTACATGAACATGAGACATGCTACTTCGTACCATGAGACATGCTCTTCGTACTGTTTTATAATTGATTAGATTTGACCATGTTAATATTGTGTTTGATACTGGAACTGCAAGGTTTAGCGGGGGTTTCTTTTTTATGCTCACCCAACTCTTTGGGACTTCTATTCGTTCACTCTGGGGACAGCATGTTAACTAGGCCAGTATTTGTTTCAACCTCTCTTTTCTTACAGAGGAAGATGAGGTTAAAGAGGATGAATATGAAAGAGGGGAACGCCTAGACCTTGAGGATAATGAACCAGAGTATGAACCGGAAGAGTATGGTGGTGATTATGATGATAAGGACGTTGACCAAGAAGATTTTCAGGAAGAAGGGTATGAAGTAGTGGAGGAAGTTGTAGAAGGTGAGGAAGTTGAGGAGGGTGACATGGTTGAGGAGGATATGGATGATGTTCCAGAGGAATATGAGGGAGAAGATGATGAGCAGGCCGATGTCAGTGATGGTCATGATCTTGAGGAAGAGCATGAGGAGGAGCAAGATCATGAGCATGATGAAGAGCAAGATCATGAGCATAATGAGGAGCAAAACCACGGCCATACTGATTTGGTTGATGCTGCAGAAGAACATGAACATCATGAAGTTGTCAAAGAGAGGAGGAAAAGAAAGGAATTTGAAGTTTTTGTTGGTGGGTTAGACAAAGATGCCACCGAGGAAGACTTGAAGGAAGTTTTCAGTGTTGTTGGTGAGATTACTGAAGTCAGGCTTATGAAGAACCCTCAGACCAAAAAGAACAAGGGCTTTGCTTTCCTGCGTTTTGCTACTATCGAACAAGCAAAGCGTGCTGTTACAGAACTTAAAAATCCAGTGGTACTTGTTTTGATCTTGTTGTAGATTTGAGTGACTTCTGCCTATAAACCAAGAATTTTGTAGAATTACTTCTAACACCAAAACTTCCAGGTGAAGGGAAAACAATGTGGTGTGACGCCCAGTCAAGACAGCGACACACTGTTCTTGGGTAACATATGCAAGACATGGACAAAGGAAAAAGTAAGTAGTCTGTGGACCAATATCCCCATCAGATTCAATTTACTAATTGGTACGAGCTACATTGTCGATTTCTGATTCGTCCATGTTAATCTTTATTCCAGTTAAAAGAGACATTAAAATCTTATGGAGTAGAAAATATTGAGGATTTGACGCTGGTGGAAGATAGTAACAGTGAAGGAAAGAATAGAGGTTTTGCCTTTCTGGAGTTCCCCTCCCGATCAGAAGCGATGGATGCTTTTAAACGTCTCCAGAAGAGGGACGTTTTATTGGGAATTGAAAGGCCCGCTAAAGTGTCATTTGCAGATTCTTTCATTGATCCTGGAGATGAAATTATGGCACAGGTAACAAGATATTGATCCTGCAAGATGTCATTTATTCACATTCTAGTAAATGCAATAGTGATATATATTTCTCGTTAATGCAATAGTGATATATTGGTTGCAAATTTCTTCCTGTGACTATGGTTGGCTGTTACGTAGTTATTTGCTTGCTGAATGTTCCCTTTTTTGTTGATGCAATTTCTAATTCCATTATGTTAGCAATGGTTTGTTTAAATGTAAGGAGGTCTCTCCTTTCCCAAATGTACGCTGATGGTTGGGTTGGGATTGGAGGTGTGGTTTAGATATATGGAGTAAGTATTGATTGAGTATATTTTGACTGTAACATCTTAGGTCAAAACTGTGTTTATCGATGGTCTACTTGCCTCGTGGGATGAGGACCGTGTCCGCAACCTGCTCAGTAAGTTTGGAGAAGTTGAAAAGGTTGAACTTGCTCGAAATATGCCATCTGCCAGAAGAAAGGATTTTGGATTTGTTTCATTTGACTCCCATAATGCAGCAGTGACATGTGCTAAAAGTATCAATAATGCTGAGTTGGGTGAAGGAGATTCCAAGGTTAAAAAACTGGTTTAGCTGGTTTTAATTGCTGTGCATCATAGACATTCTCAGATATTCATATGCATTTTTTTAAAATTTTTTATCTGCAGACTAAAGTAAGAGCCAGATTGTCAAGGCCACTACAGCGGGGCAAAGGTAAAAATCAACCTCGTGCTGACAATCGGCCTAGTCGAGCTGCTGGTCGTGCGGCTGGACGGCGCCCTAGAGCTCCTTGGAATCGCCCACTTCCACCACGTCCTCTTCCTGCTCGTGTTAGAGGATTTGGAAATCGTGCGCCAGTACTTGCTGATCGTAACATGAAGAGGCCTATGGGACCAAGGGATAGACGCCCCCCACCACCATTACCAGCTAGAGCAAGGCCATTGCCGCCTCCACCAAGGTCTTACAAGAGAAGAGCTCCTGGTATGCAATTTCCTCCAAGTTCTTTTTAAAGTGAATTAGCGGTAATTCAGTGCAATTTCCAATACATTTTTCCTTAGGGGTCATTCAAACCCATCAATTTTGTGTCGTTGATATAAGAGTAAGGCTGCGTACTTCCGATCGCCCTTACCGCACTATTGGCTTGATCCTTCAAGGCATTATATGTTGAGATTTCACACAAGCTCTTTCATGCAGCTCTTCCACCTCCCAAGAGTAGTTACAACCGAGACTATTCTAGAAGGGAAGAACAGCCACCCAGGAGCAGGGCTGCAGCTGACTACGCTTCTAGGTTGCCACCAGAGAGACGTCCATCTTATAGGGATGATTATCCTCCTACTCGTGCACCTGTCTACTCTGATGTGCATAGGAGCAGTGCTTCTCGCTCTGCTGTGACTGCGAGAAGACCCTATTCAGATGACAGCTATAGCCAACGTTATGAAAGACCACCTTCAAGTTACCGTGAAGGACGTCCTCGTGATTATGATTCTGCATCTGGTTCCAAGCGACCTTATAGTGCTTTGGTTAGTTTATATATGTTCTTACTGTAATCCCCCATTTAATTTTATCTCACTATCTCATTCTTAAATATTTTGGCAAATGTTTTAATCTTCTATTTATATCGTAGGATGATGCTCCTTCACGATACAGTGAGCCTGGTCACAGTGTTCGTCATTCAAGGGCACGTTTAGACTACGATATGCCTGGAAGTGCCTCACAGTATGGAGACACCTATGGTGATAGGTTAGCGTCTTTAAAGCTGCATTTGGCTCTTTCTTTTTCTCCCTCTCCCTCTTCCTCCCCCCTTCCTTTTCTCGTGTTGCCTGACTAAATTGCAAGTGTTGATTACAGAATGGGAAGATCTGCTGTTGGATATAGTAGCAGTAGCAGAAGTTCCTTAACAGCTCAAGACTCCCATGGGCTGTACAGTAGCCGTCAAGGAATGAGCTATAGTGGTATGTCCTCGTACACTTTTTCAAAATTTGAGGAGTTATGTATCGAAGACTGAAACCCTTGTCATGTTGATTGCTTGTAACATGTTAATCACTGTTTCAGGATCTTATGGTGGCAGCGATGGTGCGGGGTACTCCTCAAGTTATGGCGGTGACTATAGTTCCCGTGGGGCTGACGTAAGTTCCATTTCGAAGCATCTATATGTGTGATAGGTTAATTATTCCCTTCGTTTAGTAGTAGCTCGCCAGTACTAATGCAGTAGCTGCCTAACATCACAGGTCGGTGGTAGCTCCTATTCTACAATGTATTCAAGCCGAGGTATGAGTGGCAGCAGCAGTTACATGGGAGGCGGAAGTTCTGGCCGTGGTGGTGGCGGTAGCAGTTACATGGGCGGTGGCGGTTCAAGCTCTTACTACTGAGTATAGAGTAATCAACCGATTGAAGGTTCAACAGTTCATGAAGATTTGCTTCTATGAAGTGGGAAGACGGGTGATAAGAATAAACTCTTACGCTTAACGAATTTAAGACGTAGTTTAGAGAGTAGTTTTTACGATTGGTAGGTGTGCCTCTTTTATTTATATGTAAAAATGTAAGTTCTATTTTTGTATGGGATAATAAACTCATGTTTTAAGATAATTAAGTGTAATGTTGCCTTTAATCTCAGCAATCTTCTTCATCTCAAAATCATTGCTAATAATCAAATTGTGTTTATCGGTCATTTTTTTGTATTTTTAAGCCAGGGCGCGGTCTCTTTCCATGCCTTGAAACTTCATTTTCTCAACTCAACGTTGAAAAACCCAGCACTGCCATTTTGACAAAGCCGCACTTTCTGGCAGATTAATCTTCCATCTATTCCTCATCCTTTGAAAGGAGCAAAAAAAATTGCCAGCGTTTTTACCACTCTGAATCAATACTAGTGTAATCCTTCTGATAATATGATCTATGCTACTCCGGAAAGCTCAGGTTACACGATCTCACAATCTAAAGAGTGGCTACACCATTACATATCTACATGGTTCTTGACTTCTTGCAACTCGAGGTCAAGAAGACAATGTCCTTTTGAAGGAGGAAAACCAAAATCGACAAAATCGAGTCTATGGCTAGCCGTAGTATGGATGAATTTTAGAAAAGACGAATCATACCGAAAAGATAAATTTTAAAATTGTAACAAAACAATAAAACAAACACCCTATTTATTAAAAGATCCCATTTCTAGTTATAATGGAGTATCATCACCAACTACTTAGAAATATATTTAAGAAAATGAAGTAGTTTATGCCTCATAAGGTATAATACTAACATTTTGTTGATGTTTCTGTCATTTTCTATTACCATTATTTGTTTGAAAGCTTTCAAGGCACATGCTTTAGGCTATGAGCACATGCCCTATGTCCCTTGTCACTTATCCTTTCTCAACTTGTCCATTACATTTTCTTGTGTTGTCTTTACTTCATTTTTACCTCCTCATAGTTCACCCCCACCCTTTTTTCGAGTCATTTGGATCGGGTTATTTCAGATTTACTTACAATTGAGATCAGGTCAAGTTATTTCAGGTTGCAAAATTGTTATTTGTGTGTTGTTATTGGATCATCTTGGACACAGGTAATTCCTAGTCGGGTCATTTTCTAGCCAAGGGGTTAAGAAGCCGGTAAGTCGGGTTTATTTTGGCGTATTACGAGTCATAATTGACAACTTTTGGTATTTTCTAACGTACTCGTAGATGAACTCATCTTATGATTTCATTAACGGGTTATTATGGATCATATTAGCTCATTTCAAACAAATTTCAACTTTCAACTCTTTTAAACCTAGTATATTTCGCTCGGGTGTATTTTACCAGGTCTATAATGGGACAATCATTTGGATAAGTTTACCTTTATTTCAAGCCGCAAAGGGACCCAAACAACAAGTTCAAAATCAAAATTTGTTGATGAATGAGGACAAAGTATCTCTATAGTACAATACAAGTTGTAAGAAAGTGAGAACACACAAAACATTTATAACAAATTTCTAAGCCAGTCTGTAAAGAACAAACACCCATCTGTATTACTGCTAATTAAAACAATAAAACTCATATTTCTGATCCAAATTATGTTGCCTAAGAAAGTAACCTACAAAGAACTCTTCCACTAAAGTCAAATAATCAAAGACTTAATTATATTATTGTAGAAATATGACAATATTAAGTAATGTGACTTTAGTGATTTGAATGTAATGGTGGATCGAGTCAAGGGGGCGCTTGTCTTTACTGGACAATGAATTTAAAACTTCGAATTTTTTCCGAATTTACTTTCTTGCATTTTTCTTCCACCTTCTAATTTTTTCCGCCTCCTCATACTAAAAATCCTTTTTCCGGATGTGGTCCTTATTTTATTGCTTAGAGACTTATAGTCGATCAGCGTACTTTTTGACACAATTTTCATTATAGTTCATCTTGAAATAAACTTTATATTTACTTAAACAGTTTTTTCTAACACGTGAGTACGGAGAAACATTTGTAAGGTTATTTACTCAATTATGGTAAATATTACTTTTTTTTTTTTGTCGAGTACACCCTAATTAGCTTCTTATCGTGTGTTCTAAGAGCACATATCAGAAAAACCGTAATTTAAAAGCCGAAGTATGACGGTTACACATACAATCTTTTGAGAAACCAGGGTAATGTTGTCGTAACGTAAGTTTGTAACCAAAAACACAAAAAAAAGGACAACTTAGATAAGAGTAGTTACAAAATCCCATGTTCTTTCACCAAGTGAAGCTAAAATTGATGAAACAGCTAAGTACAAGTCATTAAGATCTAATAAAATAATTAGCTAAACAGCTAATTGTTGATGTTGTTGATGAGAGTTTGCATCATCTTCAACCAAATAAGAGTGAATTAGCTTCTTATTATTCGCCGATTTACCCATAATTAACGACGAATTAAAATCCGAAATGACGAGATTAAGAGGGGATTGAAGCAGCATCATTTCTCTTTGAAGGTAAGAACAATATGTGTGGAATGTATTTGGTGTCACATTTAAATTAAATCCCAAACCAAATAAGAAATCCACTTCTAGGAAATTCATCTCTGTTGTGCTTATTCCTCCTATTTTTGCATAATATGCATTGTTGTAATACCTGAAATAGTAATAACGGATGTAAGAAAAATAAATAAATAAATAACGTGAATAAATACAAGATTATGTAAGAAGTTAATCAAATCAAAAGTAATTCACAAAATATTGAATGAAACGGTCCTGCAATGTATCATTTCTATAAAAAATAACTCATTTATTACTATCAGTAACATTGACGAATTTAGGGGGCTAGCAGGGACGCTTGCCTCCACTGAAAAATGAAAATCTCGCAAATTTTTGTTAATATTTTCAAGTTTGTCTTATAGCATTACTTATTCGCCCTTGTTGAAATTTTCGCCCCCGCTAACCTCAAATCCTAGCTCCGCCACTGATCAATAAATGAGTGGTTTTATGAAAAGGGACCGTCTGACAATATAAAATCGTGTCACACAATAACTACTGAAAGTAATTATGAGAATAATTTGATGTAATTTAATAAGCTATCACTTAAATGTCATTATGATCAAGGGAATAATCAAAATTAAGGACTTCCCATGTGAAATGATCATGATTATGCTAATTATTTCAAATCATGTGCAAAGATATAGGAGTAGCTTTCAGGATAGCTGTATGTGCTTAGTTGGTCATCTCTATTAAACATAATATAATTTGTTATTTAAGAAATTGATTTGATTAAGACTCATACATTTACTTGTGCAACACTAAGCTAATAAAATGACACATGAGAATTGACTTTGTTTTGCAAAATTTGTCTAATCATTTTGTCAAATTACATGAAGTCGAGCTACTAAATATCTCAATGTTTCAACGATGTTTTAGCCTAATCGTTAAGACGTGTGGACCATGAATTCCATGTTCAGATTCCCCTTCCTAAATTATCTCAATGTATCAAAGAGTTTTAGCCTAATCATTAAGACATCTCGACAATAGGTTTCAAGTTCAAAACTCCATTTTATATTATACGGATAACGGATTACCGACATTGTGCCTCGACTACCTCATTTTAAAAAAAAAAAAAAGAAAAGGAAAAATAAATTGCAGTCCTTGTCTGATATTTATACTGTATGAAATTCTAGATAGAAATATCAATAGATTAAATCTACCCATAAGTCAACCCCTCAAGCCAATATTTTCATTTCACTTAAAATTAAATAAAAATTCAAACAATTCTAATCAAAATGCATTTTTTCACCACAATTCCAATTGAAATCATAAATAAATGATGAATTGAATATGAAATTATGCATAACAACAACAATAAAACTTCTTCCGTCTAAGCCAATTTCATACATTTGATTAAAATACAGCTCAGATTGACAAACGAAATATTGACCAAACGTATGGAATTAATAATCCGAGAGTAAATAAGAAAAAACTTACAAATCATCCATGAATTTAGCAGCAACAAGAACACTAGTAATCAACAAACGATGAACATTGAAGGAATTAATGAGCAACAAAGGTTGTCGTTGCGTAAAACGATCAAGATAAACATATGAAACGACAAAGCAACTAGGGCTACAATTTGCATACTTAAAAATCCTTTCTAAATAAGATTGTATGGAAATTGTAGGAGGAGTTAGTCCATTAAAGACTGAAAGTTTTTGATGGGGTTTAGATAGGGTTTGGTTGTCGTTCGACTCCGCGACACGTTGAAGAAGAGAAGAAAGGAAGCTTATCATCTTTGGTATTGTGCTTGAGCTACTCTCAAGCTCTCCCATGGTGATGATATTTTTGCCTCGGTTTTTTTGGGTTGTGGTTTTGGAATGTTATGGAAAGTGTCTTTCCTTCATGGGTTTTATTTTGTAGGAAAGGGGTCTTGTTTTAAAAGACCAAATTGCCCTTGGCTTTTTGGCAAAATTTATCTAGAAATATATAAAACTCGTTTTATACGATCGGTTTTTCTAACGTGTGCCCTATAATAAGCTTAATATAGACATAGTTGCAAGATATTCTCATTAATTATGGTAAATTTATACTTGCTTATCTGAGGAGAGTATCTTGCAATTCTTTCTATATTAGGTTTATTAACGTGTGTCCTTATGACACATATTAGAAAAACCGATATACAATACAATATGATTATTTATTATTTACTTCCTCTAATTCTGAACGATGTTCTACATTTATTTTGAACAAAAATTAAGAAATAGGAGTACAATATTACAAAGAATAATACGTAGAGAAAATAAAAAGTAGGAAAACGAATAAGAAAGTGACACATCTTTCGAATTTGTCAGTTTAGCAAATGTGAACATCATTTAGAAGTGAAGGAGTAATATTTATGGATTTTTTTAATTAAACTTATGGTATTTATTATGACATGTATGTTACAAATTGTTAAATAAAAAAAAACTTTGATTATTTATCGCCTGTTTTCATAAAATTATATACAAAACAGTTAGGTAAATTTTCTTTACAAAATATGAAACACGAAAATGGGATAAAGATTCTCGTCTCCCATAATGTAATTTTAGACTGGCAATTCCTAATATAGTTCATGTCCTAGCTTATATAAGCTGTAAAAAACGCGTGGATAGATTTGAAATACATTGCATGCATGGAAAAGGCTAGAACTCTAGATCACAAAATAGCAAAGTAAAAATAAATGTGGATCAATCATTTGTGATTTTTGGAAAGGCACGATAATCAATGTTACTATTTGGAGAATATTCCTGTCATTAGCATATTAATAGTCTCCTGGCCTATGCCCTAATACAAAATAATGGGTCACAAATTCTCATTGAAGACGGGCACTATCCGTCACAAGCTGAAAACGGATGGTGTCTCTCTCACAACATGCAAGTGGCAATATTCAATGGGTGCTTCATTTCTACCCTACTTGTTCTCCCACTTGCTTTATTGTAAGAGGAACATGACCCGTTTTCAGCTTATGACTGATAACGCTCGTCAGGCAAGAAGACACATTGGTAATGGGTAGGTTTCATTAATTAATTATTATATTTTCATGATTTTATCTCACATTGTTGTCTACGGAGTATTTCCCTATTTTTGGTGTAAAAAGATCCATTAAAGGCGAGATTTTGATGCTATTGGAGTTTGAACCTACGCCACGATGAGTATCACTCGTCATGACTTTACAAATTACGAAGTATATAGGCTAATTAAATTTGCATGTTAAATTTTTTAAGTAGAATAATTACTAGAATTCTATCATAAACACATGCAACTGAGGGATCTCAATCAACTTCTAACTTTCAGCTATTGAATAAATAGTGTCGCGTTATGATAAAGTTATCGAAAAACTGATTATTATTTTTTTCTGACAACGAAGTTTATATATGTATTCATCTGTAGTCCCTTGTCCCCAATAATATATTTATTTAGTTTCATGTAAGTAATTATGACATGAAATTAAACAATGACCGATTTTTACTGTTACGGTTTTATTTGTAAAAATTAAAAATGTGGTAAATTAATCCAAAGACTTTAGTAAAGGAATAACATGCAAAATAAATACGGAGTATTATTGTAAGAAATTTTTTTGTTAAAAGTGATTTTGATAATTAAATTTCCACCGACTTATTAGGACATATGGGACAATTTAATCCTCATTCATTCCATGCAAGAATATGAACATCAAGTCATGATTTTATACCACAATGGTAAAAAAGAAGAAAGATTACAACTGTACATGTGATCACATGTGGAAGTAATTGTAAATTTGTAACCCAAATACAGGGAATACCTACTTGTAAAGATCCCAATTGCATATTTGCATGTGAGAAGAATTTAATCTCCCTATTGCCTCAAATGCTCAATTAGGCATCATAACATCAAATGAGTCATACATTACATGAGAAAGGTTTTGACAAACTATCGGTTTTTCTAACGTGTTTCCTTAATAATGATCAGTGTAGACTATAACTTTAGAGCGCACCATTAATACTCGACTGCTCGTACATATCCAATCAGTGTAGACTATAAGTCTATAACCTTAGACGAACCACCTCGATAATAATGAATTATTATGTTGGGTCAAGTTTTAGAACTTTGAAATTTTATGTCTAACTGCCGACGATGAAAATCCTCATCACCTAATGCAATTTCTTATTTCGAGACTTCGTGAGAGTTTTTAATTATCCCAATAATACGATATAAATAATCTAATAATGTGTTTACCCTATGGACTGAATTTAGATTTTGAGTGAGTTGTCATGTTATTACAGAGTTATGGAAAAGCTAGCAAATTAAAAGGAATAAAGTGAGTGTTGAACTGTGGATGAAGTTCTATTATCTACTGGAAAGCTTGATCTTTTAAACACAAATAAAGAACACATTTGATACTAATCCCAATCCAAGAAACATTTTCTGACAATCCCTGTTATGAATTATCATTGATT
Organism: Silene vulgaris; assembly: GCA_036897335.1. NCBI lineage: Eukaryota > Viridiplantae > Streptophyta > Magnoliopsida > Caryophyllales > Caryophyllaceae > Silene > Silene vulgaris. The sequence continues at coordinate 1,629 of JAYMSF010000565.1, read as the reverse complement.
AATTAATTAATTAATAATCTAATATATTCCGTAATTATAGAATATTAGGCCCTGTTTTTTTGGGCTGAATGAAGCTGAATTGAGCGGAAGTGAGTTGAATTTGAATAGAACTGAAATGAATTAAAATTTCCTGGGACGGATGTAGCTGAAATAAGCCGAGCTGAACTAAAATGAGCTGAATGAAAGATGAAATTAAGCCGAAAGAACAACGCCAGTAGTAGCTCAAACTAAATTATCATATTAAATGAGCTAATGATATGAGCATATATTAAGTACTCCCTAGTGAATAATTTACAATTGTTTTATTTTGTGGGAGGAAAATAAAAGACTGATGCGAAGAGAGTAGTAATAAACTCCAAACGACCTTTACTTGACTTAGCACAAATTACATTTATAATATATTGTCATGTCCTAAAATTACATAATATCAATAATGTCATAAACTTGACTAAGTAAATGACATTTACAGACAAAAATAAATTCGACTCTGAGTATCCCCTTATAACACCGTTCTACTACCGACTCACATTACAAGTCCAAAACGAGAAAAAAAAATCAAAAATAATTATTTAAGAAGTTGTTTAGTTTCGGCTTATTGTTGTTAGTAGGCTGATTTAATTATACATAAGATCATTATAAAAATATAATTTGTGATAAAACAAAATAAGCTACAAATATAAAAGTTCGAATATGAAATCATAATCTCTTTTTATGATACACTTTTCCAAAAATCGAGTTGAAAATGACAATTGTATACAATGCACCAAAAAAATCATAAAAATATAACTAGCCAGCCGTCCAAACATACAACTGTACATTTATCATGAAGAAATCACAAACTTTGATGATTTCTTGATTCATATAACTTGATCAAAATGTGAGTTGAGAACGTGCATAACATGTAAATAAGTAAGATTTATGCATGTTTTTATGCTTGCTTTCTACAGTTTTACGTGAGTTTAACGTATAATATATGGTGGCATCAAAGATTTGTTCCCACCGACACAAATTTGTAACTTAAGCATATTAGATGGACATTTTACTTTCTTTTTGCATAAATTCGGCCATGAAGGGTGCGATTTCTTCATTCAACCCAAGTACCCAACATCCATCCGTCATCTACTCATCCGTTTCATCAGTTATCCACCTGTCAATTAATATACATTGAGTTTTCATCCGTCATTTAGGGTCAGATGGAACGGGTTTTGATCGGGTCACCAAAAAAGACTGCGGAACTTATTGGTACGAGTAATGAAAATTTTGAAATTTTTTTGCTGAATAATTTACCTTATTACATTTATAGTCCGACCTTAAGAAAATTTCAACCCCGGCCCTAACTTTAAAATCTCAAATCCCCCAATGCATCACATTTGGAGAAATTTTTAGAATTTCCGGCAAATGAATAACCATTTTATTTGATAATATAAACATGCGAAAAATAATTATGACCATGTTAATTAGTAAGGAAATGGCGAGTATCTTGACTCTTGGACAACACGGTTAAACTCAAAAATCGTAAAGCTAAGGATTCGGTTCAACATAACTTCAGTTCATGAATCCGTTTTTGAAATAATGCTTAAAAATAAAAGATTAGTCAATTTGGGTCGGATTAAAAAACATATATCAAAA
>JAYMSF010000564.1:0-15136 GCA_036897335.1 Silene vulgaris | reverse complement strand
CACATGGGGGGTGCCCCCCTTGTCCCCCCTACCCATTTCCTCTCACAAAATATCCGTCGCAAGATCCGATCCGTCGCAAGCAAGACCTACTGTATTATTATATAGTTTGCTTTGATTATTTATTCTTTTACGTTTTCTCTTCTCTTTCTTGCATCTGATAAATTAAGTTCCAACAAAAGGGTTCAGATGTCACAGAGAATATGTGTTTTTTCATTTGAGACGTGGATTCATATCTTTGCTTAGCTTTTTCCTAAAGCAAATTAGGGGGGATGTACTAAAACTTGGTTTGTAAAATATACAGAGTATTTCGGTGTAGTATAGTCCTGAGTTTAAACTAAATCATTTTGAACATTTATATATATATGGTTTTATTAACAGTATAAATATGTTCTTGTAGTTAGAACTTGAGATAAGTCTCAAGAAACTATTTTACTCTACGTTACATTTTTGAAAAAATGGATGAAACTAATCTACAATATCACCATTTGTAGTAAGTTTGCACCCTCACTACAAATGGCTAAACCCAAGGTTTGGTCGAGCTATTTTCGATCCATCACTTTTCAAGTTCTATCAAGTCGTGTTTTACGAGTTTAAGTTGAGTAAGTTTTTGCCAGATTTATTAGGAAGCCTTAACTAAAATCCGACGATTTATTCGTGTTTAACAAAAAAAAAAACATCTAACATTCATAATTTTAAAAAGTAAAATAGAATCAAGTCATCCAATTATACGAATAAAATTATCTTTTCAAGAGAAATACTTGCATCCTTATTTAGGACGTCCTCCCTACACCCGAAAAGAAGAATTTTACAATATTTAATTCCTATTTTAGTCCTTCTCTTTCGTGTGTAGGAAGGAAGCACATTTTTTCTCTTTTCAATTATCCTAACCACTTGTTTCATGAAAACAAACAAAATAAATAAAAATAAATAAAATGTTTGACCATATAAGAGAAAATACAGTAATAATTTAGCGCCACAAATCTCACCTCGTTACCCACAACACAAGTAGTTTGAATTAATTGGCCAAATTCATTAACTACTCTATATTATATGGTGATATTTGTTTGATAATTGTCGTCCACATTTAAAACCTACTCTAGGACTAGAATTACACTTTTTGTTTTCTTCATCTTCTTCTTCCACCTTACATTACATATAGTAATAAATAAATCCTAATAATCCAGTGAGTCTTCGTTAAGACGGATATATCTGCCTTAATAATAAAACGGTACAAATATTATCCTATTTATATATATATAAGATAAATATATTGTTTTTTCTATACATTATGCTTTTGCTCTATTCTAATTACTAAAGACGGACAATAGTAATATCGTCTTTAAAAGAGAATTTGTGCTAATATATATACACCAACACCACCAATTATCTCAAATTACCTTCATTTCTTCTCGTACTCGGTGGTCTCTTTCTCTCTCCATATCATTTATTTGTGTATGTTCTTTTCAGCTCAATTGCTTCATTTATTTCACTCAATTCCCTTCATTTATTACTATTTATATGCATCAAATTGTACAATTTATATTTCTCTGTTTTTTTCCCGCTGTTATTTTTTTTTCAATTTCTTCGATAATATTCACCATTTCAATGAATGAAATTGTACTATTTATATTCGTAAATTTTTGTCCTTGTTTTGTTCATTGTTATTACTAAAATTACACCATATTCAATTCATCATAACAAACTTGTAGGCTTGTAGCCCAACGCTATTTATTCCTCTTGTACTCTGCATGCAGTCGGTAGTTTGTCTTTCGGGAGGACCAATTCTCATTGAAGACGAATATATCCGTCACAAGCTGAAGACGGGTCAAGTAATACCCAAGTGGGTAGATAGGACAAAAGCAGAATGCTACTCCCTAAACATTTTGCTTTTGTCTTATCTACCCACTCTTGTTGGGGTATTACTTGACTTGACCCGTCTTCAGCTTGTGACGATTATGTCCGTCTTAGTGAGACTTGTTGTAGACCCACATAAGCCTTTATAATTATTTGGCGAATTGCCTTATTTTATTTGGCGGATTCTATATGGGTAAGAAGGACGGTCATCCCACAGGACACAAGTATTTTCATGTTGAAATAGTATACGGAGTAATAAATATCGATGGCAAATTATTGGATGATGATTATTTTCCAATACAAATTTCTCGGGAGAATTTAAGAGGCCCGGTTCAAAAAGTCAGATTGAGGCGGCCTCAATTAGGAAAACTCAATATTTATAGCAAGTAGTACTCGAACTTGGGCATTTAACAAGCAAATGAATTTGAGAGACCGCGTTTTTAAAATACATATACTTACCTCTATGTTTCTCTTTTGTGAATTTACATGCTATGTAAGTGGGTAATTACTTATTAATATATTTTTTTTTTTCGTATAAGTTTATGGAGTATTTTTAAAAACGCGATTTGCGGGATCCCTTGAAGCACTATCGTTGTCATCGTCTATAAGTTATTTGAATAATTGGGTATGGAGGACGCACGTTCTTAACTAAGAATCGTAAGTTGTTCATATTATAATGAAGTAGTATACTTTTCTTAGGACATGGAATAAACTTCTTCTATTCCAAAGTCAACAGTTCTACAATTCTAAATCCATGAAATCAATTTTGTCAGATTATAATGTGTAATGTCATTACATGCATCAGTTTTTAACATGATCAATGCATCTATCATATTTAATTATAGGGATATACACCACTCATTATTAAATTAATTTTACTCTTAATGACTGAGTTAATCATCTTATATTATTAGTTGCATTACAATAGAGGTGAGGGAGGATTCGAACCTGAAACCTATTTTCCACGATATTTCCGTGTTAAGTACTAGACTAAAGCATTAAGCATATTCGATTGTAATTATTGAGAAATCATGTGGCAATGCTAAGCTCTTTTTGGTTGCTAACTTTTTAGCTTTTTTTGGATATATTCCTGCTTTTTTCAATGTTATGTCATTATTATTATATGCTTCCTGAATTATTTTTTGAAAGGTGATGACCTTTATAGTTTTTACTACTATGAGTTTCACTTTGATTCTGATATATTAGCATGCATCAGTTAGTCTCCTTTCCCATATGACGGATATATCGGTCTTAAATAAGAATTTGGGTAGCATGTAAAGTTGTGTTTTTCCTTATCTGATAGAGTTTGAATTTTATTCTGAATCTTCTACGAATGTTATTTAACTTCTTGAATTTCATTATTTTATTTATGTGTATATCCTTAATAAATTTGATTTGATGTTAGGTGTAATTCTTATTCGTCACCAAACAAATTTTGTCTGCTTTCCTGAATTCTTTTGTTTTTCTTATATGAATTTGTGCAGGAAGTTCATGATAAGTGATTAATGAGAAGGAACGAGCAAAGAAGAACTCGAAAATCTTGAGAAGACATCAAAAAACATGTCTTCGGAATCTTGGATGACTTCCCTTTCATGTTCAAATACACTTATTACAGAAAATCCTTCATCTTCGCCTATCGTAGCATGGGTTAAATTCTTATTTCTTTATCCGTGTCCTCAACGAGCTCTGCTTTCGTCCGTTGATCTTATTTTCTTGCTAATACTCTTTGTTATTTTTCTTCAACGATTCATTTCCAAAGTCGTCTTGAGGAAAAATGACGAGTCTAGCCCTAGGAAGGACATCACGACTAGGAATCACGCTCGAGTTGAGGCTAATCTTTGGTATAAAACGTCTCTCATTGCAACACTTTTGTTAGCCGTCGTTCATTTAGCGAGTGCCATTCTAGCTTTTAGTCGGGGAAATATCGAGTTACCTTGGAAAATTGTCAATGAGTCATTTGGGATCATTCAAGTGGTAACTTATTTAGCAATTGTTGTTCTTATTGCTCATCAGAAGAGGTTTGTCTCATCTAAGCACCCATTATCACTAAGAGTGTTTTGGGTTGCTAGCTTCTTGTTCTATGCTTTGTTTGCAGTTACGGGTTTAGTCCGTTTGATTTCAGTAAATGGGAATGATTTGAGGTTGGACGATATAATCTCACTGATTTCTTTCATACTCTCGTCCGCTCTTCTAGTGGTTGCCATTAGAGGATCCACGGGTATCACCGTCTCAAGTCAAGAGTCTTTGGTACTAGAGGATGAAACTTCACTGAATGAGCCTCTTTTGGAGAAATCGAAAGTTAGTGGCTTTGCCACTGCTTCAATCGTATCCAAAACATTTTGGATATGGATTAATCCCCTACTTAAGAAAGGTTACAAAACTCCTCTAACCGCGAAGGATGTCCCATCTCTTTCACCTGAACATAGAGCCGAAAGAATGTCGGATCTATTTGAATCTAACTGGCCTAAGTCAACTGAAAACTGCAAGCACCCAGTTAGAACAACCCTGATCAGGTGCTTTTGGAAAGAACTGTCTTTGACCGCTTTCTTAGCCGTTGCTAGAATTTGTGTCATGTATGTAGGCCCTCTTTTACTTCAAAGATTCGTTGATTTCACTTCGGGTAAAAGAAGCTCTCCTTATGAAGGGTATTACCTAGTCCTAATTCTCCTAGTTGCAAAGATAGTAGAGGTCTTGTGTACCCACCAATTCAATTTCCAATCCCAAAAACTCGGGATGATGATTCGTGGGACCCTCATCACAAACTTGTACAAGAAAGGGCTCAGGTTAACGTGCTCGGCTAGACAGGCTCATGGAGTTGGGCAAATAGTGAATTACATGGCTGTTGATACTCAACAACTTTCTGATATGATGCTTCAACTCCATGCTATATGGCTAACGCCTTTTCAAATACTCGTGGCATTAGTTCTCTTATATAACTATCTCGGGGGAGCAGTAATCACGGCGTTTTTGGGTATAGTGGGGGTTATGGTGTTTGTTATATTTGGAACAAGAAGGAATAATAGGTTTCAGTTCAACTTGATGGAGAATCGGGACTCTAGAATGAAGGCGACCAATGAAATGCTGAACTATATGAGAGTGATTAAGTTTCAGGCATGGGAAGAACATTTTAACAAAAGGATATCGTCGTTCAGGAACTCTGAGTATAGTTGGTTGTCTAAGTTTCTCTACTCAATTGCTGGCAATATTGTGGTGATGTGGTCCACACCGATATTGATCTCGACTCTAACATTTGCCAGTGCACTTCTTGTGGGGGTCCCACTTGATGCCGGGACTGTGTTCACAACTACAACCCTTTTTAAGATGTTGCAGGAGCCAATCAGGACTTTTCCACAGTCTATGATTTCAATCTCACAAGCTATGATTTCACTGAAAAGATTAGATGGTTTCCTGACGAGTAAGGAACTCAAGGAGGATTCTGTTGAGAGAGTTCACGGGTGTGATGGCGTGACTGCTGTCGAGGTTGAAGACGGTGTGTTTAGCTGGGATGATGATGGAGCTGTTGAGACTTTGAAAGATATTAATTTGAATATTAAGAGAGGACAGCTTTCTGCTATTGTTGGCACTGTTGGATCGGGGAAGTCGTCTTTACTTTCCTCAATTCTCGGTGAGATGCATAGAATCAGAGGAAAGGTAAGCTCATCTTCTTTGTCTGATTATTCTAGTCGTACATTAATCTTTTCTCAATGGACGTATGCATTTGAGCCAAGATATCAGTATGATGCGTAAATTATCTTCTTACGCTTCTGCAGGTAAAAGTATGTGGAACAACAGCTTACGTTGCACAAACGTCATGGATACAGAATGGAACCATTGAGGAGAATATCCTGTTTGGTTTGCCCATGAACAGACATAAGTACAGAGAAGTTCTGAGGGTTTGCTGCTTGGAGAAGGATATGGAGATGATGGAGTTTGGTGATCAGACGGAGATTGGAGAGCGTGGCATTAACCTCAGTGGTGGCCAGAAGCAACGCATACAACTCGCTCGAGCTGTCTACCAGGATTGTGATATTTATCTACTTGATGATGTGTTCAGTGCAGTTGATGCTCATACCGGATCTGAAATATTCAAGGTTTGTGACTTTGCCTCCTTTGCATTGTGTTTGTCTTCTTATTCAGTTCTGTATTAGCAACAACATCATCCTGGTGCCTCGATAGTGAGTTTATGAACGGTCTCACATGTTAGACCAACCCTCCATTCGTAATGGAAGTACTGTATTGAACTTTGGCTTTATCCACTGCAGGAATGTGTAAGAGGAGCTCTGAGGGATAAAACAGTAATACTTGTAACACATCAAGTCGACTTTTTGCATAATGTCGACCTTATCATGGTGAGTCATTCTCTCTGTCAAACCTTTTGCCTGTAGTATACGAAATCTCTGTCATTTTGTTGTAACAGATGGTTCGTACATATCCAGGTCATGCGAGAAGGAAAGATAGTACAAGCCGGAAAGTATGACAGTCTTTTACAAGCAGGCACTGACTTCAACTCACTAGTAGCTGCCCATGATACATCAATGGAACTGGTTGAAGCTGGAAGCAACAATGACCTTCCAGAAGATTCTCCCCGTCAACAAAAGTCTCCAAGATCATTACCGAGTCATGTTGAAACAAATGGTGAGTTGGTAAAGGGGGACTCTAAACTGATAAAAGAGGAGGAGAAGGAAATCGGCAAAGTTAGTATGCGTGTCTATAAGGATTACTGCACTGATGCTTTTGGATGGTGGGGTGTTATTGCTGCTTTGATGTTCTCTTTGTTGTGGCAATCTTCAATAATGGCGGGCGATTACTGGCTGGCTTATGAAACTTCAGGAGAACGGGGCACATCCTTCAACCCATCGTTTTTCATTACTATCTACTCCATGATTGCGCTGGTTTCGGTTGTGTTGGTTATTATACGATCCTTTTTCGTCACTTTATTTGGGCTTAAGACGGCCCAAAATCTGTTCACCAGACTTCTCCATAGCATTCTACATGCTCCCATGTCGTTCTTCGACACCACTCCTTCCGGAAGAATTTTAAGTCGGGTGAGCTATCGACACTCTTTTTCAGTTGTTTTCCCAGTGATTGGTGAATAGTAGTATACTGATGTGAAGTTTTATGTTCAGGCTTCTAGTGATCAGACGAATGTCGATATTTTCGTGCCGTTTGTTCTGAACCTGACAGTGGCCATGTACATCACTCTCCTCAGCATCATTATAATCACCTGCCAGTATGCGTGGCCGACTGTGTTTCTCCTAATTCCCCTGGGTTGGCTAAACTTTTGGTATAGGGTAAGCATAATTCATCAACTCTCTTTTGGTATAGGGGAAAGAAAAGAGAGATGGAAAAAGGGTTTGCTTTTTAACCATTTCTTACTGAGATATTGAAGATATACTGTCATTGGTTTTTCAGGGATATTACCTAGCAACATCGCGTGAATTGACTCGCCTTGACTCGATCACAAAAGCACCTGTTATACATCACTTCTCAGAAAGCATTTCCGGGTTTATGACAATCCGGTGTTTCAGGAAACAAGAAGGATTTACTCAGGAAAATGTGAACAGGGTGAATGCAAATTTGTGCATGGATTTTCATAATAATGGATCAAACGAATGGTTGGGCTTCCGTTTGGAATTGCTCGGAAGTTTACTTCTCTGTGCATCTACCCTTTTCATGATCCTCCTGCCGAGTAATATCATCAAGCCAGGTTTGTTCTTTTCTAATAACTTCACTACAAATGAGTGTTATGTGTTATGCTTCATTTTTTTGTTTATTTATTGTGGATGTCCTTTCGCTGTATGAAACAGAAAATGTTGGTTTGTCTCTGTCATATGGGCTATCTCTCAACTCAGTGCTGTTTTGGGCTATATATACAAGCTGTTTTGTGGAGAATAGAATGGTTTCGGTTGAGAGGATAAAGCAGTTTACTAAAATTCCTTCCGAAGCTGCGTGGCTAATCAAGGACCGCCTTCCTCCTGCTAACTGGCCTACTCAAGGCAACGTTGAGCTCAAGGACTTACAGGTATGAGCATAATTAGGCCTGAAAAAGTTGACCTAACCCAAATAATTAATCCAACTGTAAGCGCATAATGCATAATATACCCGAAATAACCCGAATCAAATTAATCTGATATTCTGATCTGACCCTTATCACTTATGTATCCTACCTTAATGACCCGCTTGCTAGGTCAGCATAACTAGGACGGGTAACATAATTCAAATCTCGCATAACACATTTTTCCTATGAACTTCAAAATTGACTTGGATAGTTCTAAACTGATTGGAAGCAATACATTTTTCTGTGTTAACAGGTGAGATACAGACCTAATACTCCTCTGGTAATAAAGGGAATAACGTTAAACATTAGAGGGGGAGAAAAAGTAGGTGTTGTTGGAAGAACCGGAAGTGGGAAATCGACACTGATTCAAGTGTTGTTTAGGCTAGTTGAGCCAAGTGGCGGGAAAATTATCATCGATGGGATTGACATATGTACTCTAGGCCTCCATGATCTTAGGTCTCGGTTTGGAATAATTCCTCAAGAACCTGTTCTATTCGAAGGCACTGTACGGAGCAACATTGACCCTACTGGCCAGTACTCAGAAGATGAAATCTGGAAGGTATATCTAACTTCATTTATTTAGGATTTCCTCGAGCTTTATGTGTTCCCCAAATAACATGGTTCTGCTTTTCATGTAGAGTCTCGAACGTTGTCAATTGAAAGATGTAGTGGCTACTAAACCCGGAAAACTTGATTCTCCAGGTGCGCCCTCTTCCTCTTTCTAGCAATACTAAACCCTTGGGATGAATTTTGAATATAGGCCGTGTTACTCAAACTTGGTTACAGACTTACAGATGTGTGAGCGGGCCTGTCCCTGCTAGCTTTTTAAGATCATGTACATTTTAGTACATAAATTAGCATATAGCCGATGCTTGTTCAGTAACTGATTAATGGTTATGTAAACCTTATATCAAGGGTTCAAGTCTCGGCCCTCTTTAATTTTTTTATATTGTTCAATTTTCTTGTCTACAAGAAATGTCTGAAATAACTAACTTGATCTTAACATGTCGAAATCTTGTAGTGGTTGATAATGGAGATAACTGGAGTGTAGGGCAGAGACAACTTCTCTGCCTAGGCCGAGTCATGCTGAAGAGAAGCAGACTATTGTTCATGGATGAGGCGACTGCTTCTGTAGATTCTCAGACAGATGCCGTGATTCAAAGGATCATCAGAGAAGATTTTGCAGCCTGCACTATCATCAGCATTGCTCACAGGATACCTACTGTTATGGATTGTGATAGAGTGCTCGTGGTCGATGCAGGTAATCATACAACTTGTCTGGTAAAAGATGATCTTAATAATATTAACCCATTTAACTTTATACTCCACCCGTATATTAGCCACCACCATCAGGACAACATGAGACCGTCTCAAATGAGAATGCGTAAACTCTAAACATCTCTTTTAAGTGTATTTCATTAGGTAATGTCATACCAGTATGTTGACATATGTGAAAATGATGAACAGGGAAAGCAAAAGAATATGATTCTCCAGCTCGGTTGCTTGAGAGGCCATCGCTCTTTGGTGCACTGGTGCAAGAGTATGCTAATCGCTCAGCAGGGATTTAATCTTGAATCATGTATGCAGCTATTGTCAACCATGTTTGTCGAATTATTCAGGGATAAAAACCATTTCTCTAAATAACATCACAGATTTACTGTGACGCTTAATTAAGCTCGACTGCAAGGACAAAGCTCAGTACTCTGAACTTACGGAAGATGTAGATAACTTTAGGGGATTTGTAAACAATTTTTTGGTCGGGATTGTAACACAATTATACTGTTGATGCTACTTATTATTAGCTTCTAGTCATTTTTAGTCAAATTTCTCATGAAATATTGCATTCAGCAACATAGTATTACAAATATTCCATCTGTTAAACAAATGTCTGATGAGTGACCCGTCAGACCGCCCAGCCAAGTCGGGTTGGGTTGGTGTCAGGAATAAACACAGTCTAAAATACAAAAACCAACTTGAGCAAAACAAATTACAGCAATTTGATGGAGTTTTGATTCACTCAACAGCAGAATAAGATATACGGAGTACAACATAGTTCAATTAGTTTCGATCAAAATACTACATGACACGTACATATGTAAGAATTCTACAAAAAGAATGTAAGCAATAAAATAATAAGGGGAATTATATCTCATGATTCTTGTTGCTGCTGCTATGTTGATTTGTTGAGTGTTAAGATTATAAAGAGGGAGAGAATTGCATAATGTAAATTGTATTATTGGTAATGATTGATTCGTTACATGAATATATGGTCGAGGTATTTATAATACCTCCCATCTTTATGAAACCCTAACCTAATTTAGTAAACCCAAATCATAGTCGGCCCTAATGGGCCTAATATCCTATTATTGAGAAGAGAGAACAAGAGCCTCTGATTCGATTTATCCCAACAAATCCCGACTTCCTCTCCCGGAACAAGCCCGCTTCTACTCACAATATCCCTCTTCCAATTATTCATCAGTCCGTAACATTGTGAAGACGGCCACTTCTTCAATGTCAGCTTCAACTCAACTCCCATGTCGATGTCAAACACATTCACCCTAAGACCATCGGGTGAGTCGATCAGAAATCGACTAGACTTGTCGAGCTGAGGAATAATGTGACTCTTCATTAATTCTTTTCTGATGAGAAGCCTATGTTGCGCATTGCAGTCGCTGGGAGTCTGATACGAGTTGGGATACGGTCCAAGGGTCGATCGCTATTTGGATTAAAACATAAGCCCATTTCATTTTGTGCATTTTAGTTATTAAAATTTGTAATGGGTGGAATAAGTCAACAGCATTTAGGGTAGTTAATTAATTGCCTATTAATCTCAGCAATTAAGAGGCTTTAAGTCTAATTAGTAGAGGTTTTAATGTCTAATAAGTGTGACACTTATTTAGACCTTTTAGATGCTTATTTCGGTTATGTTAGGCATATATGATTAGGCTATATAAGGCCTGGTTGTATCTTAGAATTCAGAAATCATAAGAGAAATCAAAATACTTGCTTGTTAAGCACAAATCCCAGTTTTTATTCGAATGCGTTTTGAATATTAACTTGATCGTTCTCAATAGGTCTTGAGATCAATCACTATTGTTCGAGTTATAGGTCTAACCCGAGCAAATATCCCATTGTTTCGATTTCTAGACAGATTTCGAAGCAAATATCCCTTTTATCATTTTCATTTTTATTCTTTAATTCGCTTCCGCTCAAAAATTCGTATCATAAGTGGTATCAGAGCTTCGGCTCTTGATTTCCCTAAATCTAGACGATCCTAGGCGTGGCAAAGCCAAGTTGTTAGTTGAATTTCTGATTGCGATTGGAGTTCAAGGGTTAAACTCAAGCAGGTAGTTTGAGGGTTAATCGGTTTTGCATCTCAGGAGCAAGTTTCTAGTTACCAATTATTCAAGGCGTGACGGTTTCAAAAAAAAAAAATTACTACTGTTCACGGTTCGTGGTACTGTTCATCAGTAAAAAAAAAAAAACTGAAGAAGAAGACATGTTAGGAGTTTTCTCAATTGAAAGCACCTATGAAGAGAATGTCAAGTTTGATCCGACATTACCTCCTATTTTTGATGACTATGATGGGGAGCTAAATGAAGGTGTCGATCTTCAAGTTATAAAATCTATTCACTCTTATGTTGATTATCGAGAAGACATGCACGAACATGAAAGGTATGAGTTGAGATGGCATAAGGAGGATTATTCATTCAAGATTGAAAAAGTTGACGTTTACATTGAAGATGACAAATTAAAAAAGACTTCGTGTTCAAGTGAGATTATATTCTTGTTTGCGTTAGGTTTCTTCAAAATTGTATTCGATCCGGGAGGTCATTGGTCCAAGAATCGGGTCGATTCTTTTTGAAGAAGGGGCGGATGATGCGAGTAATGAGTCGGGTAATGAGTCGGATTTGACTACTCAAGGTTCATTGGCTAATAATTTGTTTTTAGCAGTGAAAGTCGAAGCTCATTCGCCTAGCTCGAAGTCTCGTTTCGTTTGCTTGCTATCGTGCATTGAATCCTTCTAAACTATTAAGCTACACTTGTTTATTTAGTCAATAATGGGTGTTTATTACCCTTTGTAGTTAGCCGTTTATTTGGTTATTTCCCATTTATTTTGGACTTAAATTGCTAGAATTATGGCCTTAATTAGCTAAGTTAATTTTGTCATTAAGGGTCCTTTCATTGCTTTGTACGTTGGTCATCTTGAGACTATTTAAGGTCTTGAAGATGGTAGTTTTATTCATTCAGAAGTTTAATCAAAAATCACAAATTGCTTGTTGGCATTTCTTTTGTTAATTGTTCAAACGCGTCTTTGAATATTAACTTGTTCGATCTCAATAGGTCTTGAGTTCGTTCTCCATTGTTCGAGTTATAGGTCTAACCCGAGCAAATATCCCATTGTTTCGATTTCTAGCCAGATTTCGAAACAAATATCCCTTCTATTATTTTCGTTTTTATTCTTTAATTTGCTTCCGCTCAAAAATTCGTATCAGATGATCGAGTCAGTGTTCAGTTTATAGGGTTCATAGCCATTGTTAGCTCCTTCTCTCCAAAATTGATGGAACAAATGTTTTAAACTAAGGATCGACTCTATGTGCAAACAAATTTCTCGATGGTTTAGCCGAAATCGTATACAATTACAAGAATTGAGATATATATTCTGTACTCCCTAAGAGTTTAGATTGATTTATAAAATTGACCATTCAATGACATTCATGAATAGTCATGATATTTAGTACTCCATCCGTTTCAATAATATGTTTACACTTCCTTTATTTGCCCCTTAAAAAATAAAGGAAATGTAAACATATCACTGGAATCAGGGGCGGAGCTAGCCACTATTTACTAGGGCTATAGTATAGCCCTAGATAAATCAACAAATAAAAATTACTGCAATAGAAGAAGATAAAGGTAGTGTAGCACAGTTGGTTGTATGAATCTGTATATCCACCAGAAAGTGGGGGTTCGACCCCCATTGGCTCTACTTTTTATTTCTTGAAATATCAAGACATGATAAAAACTTTTCTAATTTTAAATTTTCAATCCTCACAAACGCTAATATTTTATGTCTCATCATTAGTGGATCCATATAATTATATTTTCTGTATTCAAAATATTTTAAGGCGATTTTTGCATAAAAAAGTTCAAATATTATTTTATTTAGTTTTAATGAAACTTTCCGAGTGTCTTAAAACCCGAAAACTCATACGTGGATCTGCAATAGTCACGGTTTGAATTTTTTTAACCAATACGTTTCAACCGTCTATAAATCTAGCCCTAGGTAGATTCCATTTCTGGCTCCGCCCCTGACTGGAATAGAGGAGTATACTAATATCGTTTATTCAAATTAACTATACATCACACGAGTTCAAGGTATCATTGGATAAAAAAGCAAGACATTAACATCGCAACTTCACCCATCAGGAACTAGGGAGTAAATTTTATCGAGGTACAAGGGGACTTATGCAACTCATTCAATAATAGTCGATCTGCATATATTTGATTTTAAAATTCTGCCCATAGACTGATAGACCTCTTACTAATAGAGTGGCGAATCTTATAAAGGCGAAACTTCTTTTCCTTGCCGATATGGGACACGGGTTGGAACCTCGACAAACCAAGGATCATGTCACTGTCGGTCCTCTCCTCCCGCGTGCCTGAGCCATCGTTTCTGATATCACTTGTTGGGAGAACCGTCACCACCACTGTCACATTAGTATGATATTGTTCTTTTATTTTAAGCCAAACTTACACAAAATTTGTTTTTGGCGTCCTTCCCAAAATGACTCATACTAATAGAGTTGTAAGTTTCTTATAAAGAGGGTACGTGAAGACTTCTTCTCCATCCTTTACCATGTAAGACATGATTTGCAACTCCAACAATAAGGTTCTAGTACATTATAGGTCTCACTTGTGACGGATTATCACCCACATCGATAGATAAGATAAAAAGTAGAATGCATAGGGCCGGGAATCACAAATGACTTGTCTTTATCCTCCCTTGGAGGTTTTATTTGACCCGTCACAAGCCTGTGACGGATATCGGCCGTCACAAATGAGAATTTGTGAATTTTTGTACCACGCACTCCCTACTTCATAGACAACAATCCAACATACATAGACAAAATACTCCGTACTAGGGAATAGAGCTAAGTAAGAAAAACAGTACAACACAATGTTGAATGTTATTCCGTACAATCTAGGTCAACAAAATGCAAGATAGAATTATGAATTCAATTAATCCTTGAAAACCATAGCTATAAAATTTGCGGAAAAGAAAAGAAAAACAATCTGAAAAGTGAAAAGTGAAAAGCATGGGGAAAAACTTGCATATTTTTTTCACCAGAAAACACCACAGATGTACTTTTTACATGGTCCTTTTTCACCAATGACAAAACACACACATTCACTCATACATTATACCCTTAAAATTAAGGGTCACTAATAATCAATCACTCTTCTTCTTTCACCTAATAATAATAAAATACATGATACACCACCCCATTATTCATTCCAACTTACTCAAACATTAACAACACAGACAAGTGCAGTAAAATTTAAATTTAAACAGTAACTTTCCCAAGGTGGGTAACAAATTAAATTAACTCAATTACTGTTCTCTTTGAGAAGGACTTCTCCAAAAACCAGTTGTGTAAAACTTGTTCCACATTTCCTTCTCTAGCTCCATTATGTCTTTATCCATCTTATTCCCTCCCATCACAACAAAGGCCAACTCTTGCCCTTCTGGGACCGACCCGAGTTCAAAATTGAACTGGTCTTGGTCCCAGCTGCATTGGCACGACCCGCACTGACTAGAGGTGGCGGATGATGTTAAGGGTAATAACCCCTTTTTAATCATCCGCCGCCTCTTGTGCTTTCGCAGTGTCTTCCTGCAGATACCTGCAGGAAGTTTGTACACTGCGAGCACAAGCAGGTTGACCAGTGTACAGGGGCCGCAGCACCACACCGCGGCACATTCTGCCGCGGTGCCTCCTGCGACCTCTGCAATTCGTCCCCGTGAAGATGACGGGGACGAATCAAGGAAATATTGTCTCCTGTACACTGATGACCCAACAGGTCGGACTATAATCTGGCTCCGTGCCATAATGACTTCGGTCGTGATTTCGTGAGCGGGTAGTAGTAGCCTTATTTTTTTTTGTTTTTTTTTTTTTTTTTTTTTTGGTTAGTGTGGTGAGTATGGTAAAACTGCTTTATACGCCC
>JAYMSF010000563.1:0-15137 GCA_036897335.1 Silene vulgaris | reverse complement strand
AAAGTGGAATATTATAATGATTGTGTGTGAGGAGTACCGTCCTCCGGGAGGACGGAAGAATTACTCAGCTTTGTTTCTACTTTCACACACACTAATTGAATTTTCGTAACATAAAAGAAAACCGTCTCTACTGCGGAGTTGCATCATCAATAATGTCAATTTATTTTTTTGCTGAATGCAGGGGATGATATGGATGCACCGGTGACAAGCGTACCAGGGATGGAAACTTACTTGAGACGTCGTGATCTTCCAACCTTTTGCCGAGATTATGATCCAAACAAACCAGTTGCGCAACTTATTCTTAAAGAAGCTCAACATTATTCAACGGCTCAAGGCCACATTCTCAATACATTTGAAGATCTTGAAGGTGAATTGCTCTCTCACATGCGTCCTCTAACTCCTAACTTGTACACCGTCGGTCCTCTTCACCTTAACCTTATGACTCGACTTAAACAAGAACAATCTGAAAGTCTAGATTCACCCCCATCATTCTCGAATAGTATATGGCAGGAAGATAGAAGTTGCTTGACATGGCTTGATGCTCAACCGTCAAAATCAGTGTTATTTGTTAGTATTGGAAGCGTAGCATTCATGACGAAAGATCAACTATTCGAGTTTTGGCACGGGTTGGTGAATAGCGGGACGAGATTTCTGTGGGTGAGGAGGCCAAATTCGGTGGTTGATGTCGTAGATGAGGCTCAATTGGAGATTTCAGACGAAGTTTTGGAGGGTACAAAAGAAAGAGGTTGGATAGTCAAGTGGGCTCCCCAAGAGGAGGTCTTAAGACATAGAGCGATTGGCGGGTTTTTGACTCATAGTGGATGGAACTCGACTTTGGAGAGTATTGTAGAAGGTGTGCCCATGATTTGTTGGCCTTTCACTTTTGATCAAGAAGTGAATAGTAGGCTTGTGAGTGAGGTTTGGAATATTGGGCTCGACATGAAGGATACTTGCAATCGACAGATGATTGAGACGATGATCAAAGATCTCATGGACACCCGCAAAGATGAATTTCTAAGAAAGGTAGATTGTATGGCTAAGTTGGCTACACATGCCGTAAGTCCAATTGGTTCATCCTATAACCAATTGAATCGTTTGATTGACGACATCCAATTTAAGAGGTTTTCTATACCAAGTGATGCGCCTTGATGATGATTTTCAAGATGGCATTGTAGGTCTCAACTTTGGATTCAGTTTTTGGTTTGTCGATATTCGCCATATGATGTATTGTGTGGAAAGATGTTTAAAACTCTCAAGATTTAATAAAGTCGGGTTTTAGATTGACTATGGTTGAAGTTTGGAACTCGATAATAAAGATCGAAACTACTTAAACGTGTCTATCATTACTGGTTATTGTATATATAATTTTTTGAGATTTTTATTGCAAACCATCAAAAAGCTCTTTTTATACTTTTAATGTAGAGGTGATAATTTCATTATTTGACGGCCTTTAGTTCTGAGTTTGCTATTGTATTTGTACTTGTTTGTTATGTTTGAGTTATTCTACGTGAGATGACGATTAATGACATGAATCCTGGTGAATAGTGATGATCGATGACGATGAAGAGTGGCGGGGTGGGAATTGAGAAGAGAGTAATATTCAAAGCACTTATAAAGGGTTTTAAAAATACGAGAGGAGTGTGCTGCTGAGAGGAGTGATGAAGAGTCGTAAGTGTGAGATTCGATCTGAGACCCAACCCGCTTCACCCGTATGACAGGTTTGACTATAGCGAGTATTGCGACTAGAGCTGACAAGGTCAGTTTGACCTGACCAAAATGACACGAACGAATACGAGCAAACCAGACGATATAGGACCCGAAAACTACCCAATTTTGCCCCATAACCGGACCTAAGCCGACTGATGCATGCTTTGATCGACCGACCTCACCTGAAAGCCGACCCAACCCGAAAAGTAATCCGAAAGCTAACCGAAAGTTGACCGGTTCCGAACGACTTTAACTCGAATTATAAACCAAGGAGATAAGGACTAAACACATCGACATTATGAACGACTTGCAGAGTATTTAAAACTAATTTATTTTATCATTTTGCTAATAATGACCACTAAAATAATCAGGAAAATCGACTGGATAATAAATTGATGAGCTAAACCAAGCTAAGTTCGACTAGACCCGACAAATTATAATAATTTCCCGATCCGACAATTACCCGACCCTGAAATGAGCCTGATAATGACCCCACCGGATAACGATCCGACTTGACCAAAACCCAACCTGACTCATCTATCTACATGACCCGACCCAGCCCCGAGCTAAGAATTGAACCGACCCTTATGCAAATCAAACCCGGCCCTAGACGTAGTCGTGACCCGATATGACCCAAATCCGACATGACTTGACCCGACCCAAAAGACCGATTGCCACCTCTAGGCTCTATAGTTGATTAGTTGTGAGTTGTGACCAACTCGTGCAGTAAAAAAGACGGAAGATTTAGTAGTGTTTGGAGTTTGATGATGAACAAATCCGATCACTAGCTAGAACTTGAAGATCTCCATTCTCCCCCATCGTCATTCGCCACTGTGGAGTTTGATGATGATCAAATCCGATCAATTAAAACTCAAAATCAATTAAAACTCAAATCAAAAGCAGAATGTCATCTCCAGCAATAATGCAACAACAACAGCATCACCCTCTTCGATCACCTCTCCAGAAACTCCCCACCTTCAAAGACCCCACCGCCACCACAACAACCACCACACAGCCACCACCAGACGACAACAACAACCCATTAGCCACCTTCGCCGGCGACCCAATATTCTCTTTATTCCTCTCACCCACATTCTCATCTACTCAATTCTCATCACAAGCACTCTCCTCCGGCACCGCCGCCTCCACCGCCGAACGTCTCCACCATGGTATCCGTCTCCTCGACACTCAACTCCGTACCCAAGTCCTAACCCGCCACCCTGACCTCTTGTCCCAACTCTCCTCTCTCCGTCACACCTCCACCGCACTCTCCGTCGTCCGCTCCTCCGTCACCTCTCTTCAATCCACTCTCTCCCACCTCCGATCCGAGATCTCCCTCCCTCGCCGCGCCGTTGCAGAGAACTCCCTCCACCTCCGCCGTCTCCATTCCACCGCCGAACTCCTCCAGTCCACCGTCCGCGTGCTCCGGCTCACCCGCAAGCTCCGCGGGTTGATGGGGGACGGCGACACTGCGGATTTGTCCAAGGCCGCGCAGCTCCATCGCGAGGTTGTGGGTATGGTCGCGGAAGCGGGGTTGGGTGGGATTGAGGTTGTTGATGAGGAGATGAGGTGGGTGGCTGATGCCGGGGTCAGGATTCGGAGCGAGGGGATTCGGGTTTTGGAGAGGGGGTTGGAAGGGTTTAATCAAGCTGAGATTGGGAGTGGGTTGCAAGTGTTTTATAATTTGGGGGATTTGAGAGGGACTATTGATGGCTTAGTGGCTAAGTATAAGGGTGTTGGGATTAGGAGTATCGCGGTTGCTTTGGATATGAAGGCTATTTCTGGTGGGGGTGGTGGTGGGTTTGGACCAGGGGGGATTCAGAGGAGTGGGACGCCGCAGCTTGGGGCTGGGGTTAAGGCTAAGGATGGACTTTGGCATAGGATGGCTGTGTGTATGGATGACTTGCATTCTGTGCTTGTTTCTGTTTGGCATTTGCAGAAGGTTTTGTCTAAGAAGAGGGATCCTTTCTCTCATGTTCTCTTGCTTGACGAGGTCATTCAGGTCCGTGTTTGCTGCTGCTTCTGTTTTCTGTAGTAAATATAAGACTACATCTGTGTTGATCTGACCCCTTACTCCTATTTTTGTTCATGATTATGATCGGTAGTGTTATGTGTTATTGAGAGTTTGTTGATTCATTGTGGAAAAAGTGCTTTTGATCAACTGGAGTAATGTTCTCTTGGTAGAAACAAATGAGCAATTTGATATTTGAGTGACGGAAACTCCAGCTTCTGTGTACATAGTGTGGCTTGCAGGAACTTTATACAATTTTTCATGGTATTGGTTGGACATTGAGCTACTCATTATCCTGAGCATATAGAGGAAATCTGTTTTAGGGGTTTAGTTTTTTGGGTTTATTGGTAGTTTCCATGTTGTCAAAACCCTTAAAGCCTAATTTGGATCAAAGGAGGCAAATGATCCCTTTTTGATCTTTAATTTGTTACCGTAGATGTTTTCTGAATTCCTGGCTGAGTTATGAGTTATAGATGCTTGTTTAATCAGGAAAAAAAAAGGGTCTGTGATACAGGCTTCCTATAAACTATGTCTCTTCTTCAGAAGCCAGATATACCAAATTGTCATTGCCAGCATAGTGTTGGATGAAGCTTTTGTGAAAATGACGACTGAACTGGGTCTTCCATACTCAACTTTTTTTGTTTGGCCTTTGGTGCACAATTCAATGCTTGATGTTTTTTGTAACTTAATCAAATAAAATGACATTTCCCATTTCTTCCTCGGATATTAGCATTTGTCAGGGAATCTTTTTAACACAGTTCATTGTTGGGTTTTTCTTAAAGCTTTTCTCTATGGTAGCCTTGGCCGTTGTGCTACTCCGTCTTGCTACAAATTTGTTGCCTTATGTTTTTGCAAGAGGGCAGTAGCTCTTTTGATTTTATCTTCATCCTTCCTGGGATTTAGTTTAAAAGTTTCTTATGCACGCCAATACTTTGATGGAGATTCATATAAAACTTCAATCTCTCCATTAGATTAGCATGATGGTGAAGCAACTATTTTAGAGGTGTATGTGATCATTCTTGAGGATCATAATTGGATGCCTTATGTGGAAGATATTCATAGCTAGGAGCATTCTAGTTGTAGTCAACATAGCCAGTAACATGCTGCAGTTATACGGAGATCATTGCATTCTTTTTACTTTCTCCATTCCATTCATATTGTCCCCAGTTCCTTTTAGGTCCATCCCAAAATGATTTGACGCCTTTTAATTCTAGTAAAATTGGGAGGTGAACTCTCCATCCTAGCCCTATTTAGGTTACGCTTTTATTTATATGGAGCAAATAATAGCCAAGTAGCCATATCGGTCATTATTTTCGTCACCGAATGGTAAATATAACCTTCAGTCAAGTCAAGACAATATATATGAGATGGAGGGACTGTGCGGTAACTGCTTTCTAGGGAAAGTATTAGAGTTTGAGTAATTATTGAATCGTTTTAGGTACTTCAGGTTTCAGGTTGGTAATATAGCTTTTAAACGAAAAAAGCCGTTCTGAAGTGTAGGTAAAAGTTTGCTTTTGCTATTTCTCTTAAGCTGTCTGGTTAAGAACTCTAGGCTCTTAACCAGTCCTCCTGTTCAGTATTTTCATTTTGATTGTGGGTAAATACTGTCGATAACTATCACTTTTCAGTTGTCATTTTAACGCTTCTCACTGCTAATACTGAGCTTTAAAATTGAGGTTGTTCTTTTCTGATTGATCAAATGTAATCTTATAGTCTATTTAGTATTTTCATCATTGGGATTTTCCCGTCTTTGCCAATCTATGATATAATTGATCGTGTGATAAGACTTGTTTTCTTATTTTGCTTCTCAATTTCTTAGGAGGGTGATCCGATGTTGACTGATCGAGTTTGGGAGGCATTTGTGAAGTCATTTGCAAGTCAGATGAAATCTGCATTCAATACTTCAAGCTTTGTGAAAGAAATCTTCACGACGGGCTATCCGAAACTCTATTCTATGGTTGAGAATCTATTAGAACGAATATCGCGGGAAACTGATGTGAAGGGGGTTCTTCCAGCTGTTAGTCCATATGGAAAGGAACAGATGCGTGGGGCCATTGAAATATTCCAGACAGCATTCTTAGCCCACTGTTTGGGTCGGCTTTCAGAGCTTGTCAATACTGTTTTTCCGGTTTCTAGTCGTGGAAGTGTTCCTTCCAAGGAACACATTTCAAGAATTGTACTGCGTATCCAAGAAGAGATAGAAGCTGTTCAATTTGATGAGCATTTGACTCTTTTAGTCTTACGCGTAATCAGCAAAGTCCTGCTGCTCATGGCTGAGAGAGCTGAATATCAGGCAAGTTCTGTGGAGACTAACAATACTTGCTATGCGTATCTTAGACAACAGCCATATGCATTTAGTGTCTTCCATATTGATATAATTTGGTACTCCAAAAGTTTTTTTCTTCCCCTTGTCTGTCTGCTTTGAACGTACAAACTTGGCACGACTTACATGAGCCGAATTCACCTGAATGAATTCTGAATCGGCCTCACCAGAACGAGCTGAAAGGACTTGTTTTAAAACCAAACCTCAATTACCATAACCGAATTTGTCTAGATAATGACCTGATGGACCCTATCTGCACCACTTACCCGAAAACGTCCTGACCACATATGACCCTAACCCGTAATAGCTTTCCCAAATGGCCTGTTTGCGAGGTCCATAGGCATACTTTAGTTCATGTCAGACAGATTCCACTCTATTTGGTCTGGAGGCATCGGTGGGTGTGTATTTTGTGTGTGAATCTTACTCATTGGCTTCAAAATTTGCTGAAGTTTTTAGCTGTGGAACTGCAGATATCTACTGGACCCGAAGCCAGGCAGATAACCGGCCCAGCTACTGCAGCCCAACTGAAGAACTTCATGCTATGTCAGCACCTTCAAGAAGTCCATACACGAGTTTCAGCTTTGGTCTCCGGGCTTTCCCCTCAGGCCTCCGAAGTCCTATCTCCTTCACTCGGTGTCATATACGGTGTTGCTTGTGATTCAGTAGAATCGTTATTCCAATCCATGTTGGACCGTCTTCAGGCTTGCATCTTGCAAATCCACACTCAAAACTTTGGTATAGTTGGCATGGATTCCGCCATGGATAACAATGCATCTTCTTACATGGAAGAGTTGCAGAAATGCATCCTTCACTTCCGAGCAGAGTTCCTTTCGAGGTTATTGCCTTCCTCGAAAAATGCCGCCGCCACATCTTCAGAATCCATTCCTACAAAGCTCGCCCGAGGCATGGCGTCCCGGGTCTTGATGTTCTTCATCAGGCATGCTTCTCTAGTAAGACCGCTTTCCGAGTCGGGCAAACTTCGGATGGCTAGGGACATGGCCGAGCTAGAATTAGCTGTGGGCCAGAATTTGTTTCCGGTGGAGCAGCTCGGAGGCCCATACCAAGCCCTCAGAGCTTTCCGTCCTGTTATCTTCTTGGATACGTCTCAGCTGGAGGCATCACCTTTGCTGCAGGACCTGAGGCCGAGTACAATACTGCACCATCTCTATTCTCGAGGGCCTGATGAGTTGGAGTCACCAATGCAGAGGAATAAGCTAACACCTCTTCAGTACTCCTTATGGTTAGATTCTCAAGGAGAGGATCAAATATGGAAAGGTATCAAAGCGACTCTTGACGACTATGAGGCCCTAGTGAGATCCAGAAGCGACCATGAGTTTGATCCAGTTTATCCTATCATGCTTAAAATTGGATCCTCCATCTCTGAAAATTCTTCGGCACCTCAGAGGTCTTGATCTTTTGGGTGGAATATTTGGTTTACAGACTCAAAGTGCCCTTACTTCCGGGGTCTCTTTTTGTTATTTTTGTATGTTATAGGTATTGAATTGTTGTGACTGGGTTTCAGGTTAGTTTATCTTCATTTTTACTGTTTTACAATCTAGTACATCTCTTGTGAGTTGTTGAGTATAGTGGTTAATTTTCTTACAAACTTGGTTAAATTCCAGTATATAGAGCATAATAATCTAGTGCCATTGACAATTACATATGTACAAGGTCTCCGGTTGAACCATTTTTTTTTTTCTAGTTTATCTCCTATCCATTGTGTTGATGATTGATCTTTGATTCCTAGAGAACTGCTTTTGTTGAATCAATAAGGGACACAATTAGACTTGGGCAAACCCGTCATTTGGGTTCGTTATCAGTGAACATCTGCGTAATTTTTACAGCAAAAGCTATGCCTGAAATGACATGACAAATGACGAACTCTTGACAACTATGATGCAAAATTCCACCCGATAATAACACACACTAACGCATTGCCTGATTTGAGCTGTCCGGAAGTTCACAATATAACCGGACTTATCCAACCAGAACTGTCCCGACTCGTAACAAACACGAATAGCTTGTTTCCCCCGATGGCATATCGGTGGTAGGATTACGACTGTACGAAATGCTTGTACTTTCAGAGCCAGATTACATAACATCCACTTCAGGTCTGCCACTCATGAACAATACAGTAAGCTAAATAATCACCCAAAAAAAAAAGGAATAATCTTGAAGCTTGAGAAGTAGCCAAAACATGAACTTGGGCCCAGGTTGTGAAGAACTAACTGTCAGCCTCAGGAAAATGTGTGGTGGAGCTGTATTGTGATACTACTATGACAATTAGTATCCACAATATAAAGGGCATTTTATAAAATGCCAAGTTTTACATATATATTTTAGCTGAAATTAACATTAACAATGACAGATTAACTAGTAAATAGCTTTGCAGTATGGAAATAGTAGGCCAATTCTTAAACAAAAATACATGGCTTTGAACTTTTCATCTGCTGCTGCTAATAAGGCTTTCTTTGGGAACTTGCTCCCTAAAAATAAAGACTTTATTAAGCTCTACATACCCTCATCACCATTAGGAACACATTTAAGGGTGCCAGCTGCTCAATCTGAAGGAAGTCAAGCAAGATTTACGACACAAGACGAGAAACAGGATTCGGCTTCATCTGATACTGGTAACTCTGATTTCCAACCTTAAAATTTTTCTTCTCTTCATTGATCATCTGTTCAAGTTGTTTAGATTATGTTAAATAATTACTGATCATATTTGTG
Source organism: Silene vulgaris (assembly GCA_036897335.1). Classification (NCBI taxonomy): domain Eukaryota; kingdom Viridiplantae; phylum Streptophyta; class Magnoliopsida; order Caryophyllales; family Caryophyllaceae; genus Silene; species Silene vulgaris. The sequence continues at coordinate 6,369 of JAYMSF010000563.1, read as the reverse complement.
ATTTGTTTTGTTTATGTTCATTTTAGATTTTTAGTAAATAATTAAGGATGCAGTAAAACTGTTATTAGAGAAACAGTAACTGTTCTAAGGCCTCAGAAATGTAAACTGACATTAGGGATGCAGTAAATGATTTGGTTTGAGACCGTTGGCATAAAAAATTGTCCTTATGACTACTACAACTAACAATACAGAGTATTACGTTACTACCACACTGCCTCAAAGACATCCACCTACAAGGTAGAGAGTTAGATGTACGCAAACTTATGTGCGAAACACTAGTAGAATGTTTCGAGATGAATCATAATGAAAGTTACATCACTAGCACCAGGAAGATAGGTCACTGTAGCTCAACTTTTCTAGTCTGATGTTCTGATTTTTGCCAACTCCAAAGGGCCGTCCTCATCTGCGCGAGCACAGCTGGGTCTTCTGCAGCAGCTCACTTCAGCTTCAACAGGTTTGTCTGCCTCTTGTGTTATCTAAATTAATTATCTCTTAAAGCCACAGTAAAATAAATCGCTTGGTTCCTGTAAAAGCTACTCCCTTTGTCCCGCCAATAGTTTACAAATTCCATGGGAACGTTTTCCGTATTGGTATGTTTTGTATCGCTGGGAATGAACGTTGAGTTCTCTAACTCATGTGCATGCTCTTACATAAAAAAAACCGACCCAAAAGCAAACATCAACCATTGGCGTGTACAGAGCGAATTATTGATTAAATACTCGTGTATAAAACTAAAGATTTTTATCAGATCTTTGTGTTCTAATGCTACAGATGATGAAAGAGAGTCTGGGTTATCTGGGCAAGGAACTATAAGAGAGCAGCTGATGCAACTCGTGGGCGATAGAGACGACGATTTCACTATACCCTTGGGTAAGAACCTGAAGAAGGTGAGCCCCAAAGTGTTGACTATATCACAGAAACGGAACATCCGACGACAAACCTACCTGAATGAAGTGTCTCAGAGGAATGATTCTGTGTTTTTTGCCACCATTGGAGCTTTTGTCCTCCTTCCTCCCCTTGTTATCCTCGGAATTGCTATTTTAACTGGCTATGTACAGCTCTTTCCATGATTGTTGATAATTCAATGTTTTAATACAGCAACATTGTCATTCTTCCTGTAGGTTCATAGTCTACTAAATTATACGTTGTTCCTCTCATATCGACGAGAGTTTTACTTGTATAATCAATTTCAAGTTATATATTACACCGGATGGCAAAATTTTAACATAATAGAACAGTGAAACCTTCATTTCAGTTTTCAACATAGCCATAGATTCACAGTTCTCCGCCGTTGCTGTCTATGGTGGAATAATACAAAGTGAATTGCTAATTTTCTCGCTTTTATATGTACGAAGTAGTATCACTGCCTCACTGGGTGCAATTTGCGAGTCAATTTGCATTTTAGTAAGAAAACGCATGTCTGCGAAGCAGCAAGCAGTTGAAGCAATTTTCATTAAGGATCACACGGAAACAACTTCTTACATGAGTTATGTCTAAAGAAAGAAAGAATGTGTACATTTCATGGCACAGGTAATTCCTGTTTTCCAGTCTAATTAGCTGATGCTCTCGGGTAACATAACCTATATTCATGTGTCTACGGAACTAAAAACAAACAAAAAAAATATTTAAAAAAAAAGTGTAAACAAAAGAAAGATTTGTATTGTCCTAACCTACTATGTATGGAACTTCTTTTGCAGTTGATTTGAATCAGTATGTTTGTCAGACATCGGCGCACTTTGTTGGAGCAAATCCTAGCCTAGACTTCTTGGTGTCATACAAAATGTGGAAATTCTGTTGCTGATAGTTTCCAATAATGGAAAAAGGCGACGTTTTTGAGGGCATAAGAGCCAAACAAACAACTTCTTGATCAACCCAAATGAAATAATTTTGAATAGGGAAGTTCCATTCAGCTCCATCACTGAAATGAATCTTAAAACTAGGCAGTTCCAGATTGCTTATCCCAGAAACATTGTAACATGGTTTTAAAACAGGAAAATCGGTCACCAGAGAGTACTTCCTGATCTTCTTTATGAAAGCTTCCTTAATGACTTCATAAGCCGGCTCTACAAAGTAACTGAGGGTCGACCCTGAATCAATGATGGTCCCACCTCCACCATTCTCTGTAAAACCCCACATTTCTTTCGGAATGTTTAGAGTTTCACCCCCGACTGAGATTGCTTTTATCTCGACATAGTAGAATGTGTCAACCGGGTTGTCTTTTCCATTTAGTAGCTTAGTGAAACTCAATTGTGGGTGTGCCAAGAGTTCCTTATCCTCTCCGAAAATCAACTTGCTACTAACAGTTGGGTCACTGTTCCTATCAACCAAGCAATATGAAAACGAATGCCCATATAGGGATTTCAATTGAGACGAGAAAGACAGTGGACCTCTTCCAAGGCCCAATAGACCGGAAGCCCCATGGAAGAGGCCCCGATTCCAGTGACCACAACCGAACATCACATTTTCCACCTTTTTAAACTCCGATTTTCCATCAGAAGAGGTCAGGTTGACTGTGAACGTCTCAATGGCAAAATCGCCTGTTGTATTAGAACTATCCCCATACCAGTAGAAATAAGGGCAATTCTGGTTCACACCCTTGCAAGGTCGTGGAGGATCAGGTGCGCTCACGAGATCACATCTCGGATCTTTACAGCTAATGTTCTGAAAAGATGTTGAAAACTTGGGATCATAATGTGGGCCATCCTGCTCAAAGCAATCGTAGCATGGGACACACTGTATCCAATTGAGATCGCTTCCAGTATCGAGTATAAGCAAATAATGCTTAGGAGGAGTTCCTATATACACATCTATAAAGTACTCTCCTGAACCAAGACTAACCCCGGATTTCAGATTCCCAACCAAATGCCCAGGGAAAACATCGACTTCAGTTGGATGTTCCTCTAGCAGCTGCCTGTGATTACTGAGCCTTGACGGGGCGTTCTGATTCTTATTCTCTAATATCCTACGCCTGAAAGTATGAATCCTATTCAAATCCCTCAATGTGGATTCAATTACCGATTGTCTACTGTCCAATTTACCACTTGTTCTACGCTTAACTGGCAATTTTACATGGGGTTCTTCCTGTTTCTCTGAATTTAGCACTTGTTTGCCATACTTAACACCTACCCTTTTCTCGGATTCCTCATTTCTGTGATCAGGATTCGAGAAACCACAGTCGCTGGCTGAAGAAGTTGCGACATTGAAGCTTTGGTCAGCCATGTCAATGCCAGCAAGAAATGATCCATTTGATATCAAAGGGCTATAATTATGTACACTGGTGCAGGTTGCTAATATTAACAGGCACGAAAACAATACTAAAATCGCGGTAAACAGTGCTTTTAACACCATTAGAATGGCCTCTTTTTGTTTGATGAGGCAAAACAACACCCTGCAATAACAATTTCCATAACTTTAAAAGCAATTCCTTAGAATAAACACAAATTAACCCAACAACTTGAAAAATCACCAAAACTCCGAAAATTACATGGTTTTACTCCATCCAATCCATTTTAACAGAGAACACTAAAACAAAGTAACTTTATTCACATAGAGAGATTTAAACACCAGCAAAATGAACATATATAATACTCCAAAAAGAACAAAACTTCAAAGACCATGGGTATAGCAGCTTATATTAAATGAAACGGTTTTTCTAAAATGTGTCATAAGGGCACACGATAAGAAGCTAATTAGAGAAAATCAGATTTTGATGTACAAGCTTATTTTTACCATAACTAATGAAATAACTTCTTAATGTATGCTTAACTTAAGGCACACGTTAGGAAAACCGTAAATGAAAAACTGAGCTAACCTTGGTAAGTGTGGAGTACCCTTGACAAAAACCCAGGTTCAACAACAAGCCAAACTCGAAAAAGAAAAAAGATGGTTAAAAAAATGGCAGAAGCTTAAAAATGTTGGGATTTCAAGTATGATGGGATTATGGGAAGGGAAGATATGTAAAGAATTGAAGCAAAAAAAATGAAGGAATAATAATAGTCAAAGCACAAAGGGGTTGATTTGTGTTGTTAGAAAGAGGGAGTTGAATGGTTTAGTTACATTCAAAGACTTGATTTTTCTGATAGTCAACAAAATGAGCAAGAACACATATCTGGAAATTATATAAATTAAAAAATATAAAAAAGTCATAGACGCGTCTTAGATAAATGCATAGAAAAGTAAAGAGTTGGTTGTCATTGGAATTACGGACTACCTTTTTCTACATGCTTATGTTATTCACATATTGTTATTTAAGACGATATATTCATTTTAGGTACGCGTAAGATAAAAGCAGAATGCTTGGAGCAAAATGTAAGCTATTACTCAAATATGTTTTTCTGTTTTGAGTGTAAGCATCGGACATGACTAAATATCCAAGTATTAATACGATTATTTCAGCACCGTTTTCCAGTTTTTTTCTCCAAAATTCGGTGTCAAAGTGTCATGTCATCACGAAGACGAGATCAAAATAAAGAGTGTTAGACTAACATATGTATTGACCTAATATAAGAGACATTATACATTTTCAAATCACCCTACGAATTAGGGTGATCAACTACACTTTTACAATATATAAAAAAACGTAAATAATTTAAATTGATTATTTTGTTATATTATGACGGAGTATTAAATAAAGTAAAAATAATTACCAGGGTTCTACTCCATTTCTGAGATGTTTCATGGAAGGGTCTTCAAATTCTTCCGCCATTGATGAATGATGAATTATGAATTACGTATGTTATTAGCTGAAACTTTAGAATAATGATGATATAAAGACTAAAGTGCTGTTAAAAAGTAGTTTTATTACTGAAAAATGCAACAAAATGTGAGTGTCAAAGAGAAGATTGAAAATGTTGGTTAGAGTTTTACTGAGTAAACGAATTGACTAGTGAAAGTAGCGTATCAAGTTGTATTAATTAGTGAATTAATAAAAGTGATTAATGTGAAAAGTGTTGGTTGATGTTAATTGCTTCGTCAGGTATACTCCCGCCTAACACGCAAGGCTATGTAGACCATACCAAGGGAAGTATTACCGTCGAATGGACCCACTAATCACTTCTCCTTTTTTTTAGGTGGACTGTGTCACCAATTCCATCTCCTAAATTTTTTTTTTTAATATGGTAAGAAAAACTATATTGATCATCTAGGGTAAAACCAACTTATTTCATCCTTTTGAATAATAAAAGTGAGTTGAATCTACCCGCTTTCAAACCACTTCGAAATATTTGGACAAGAATGTCCAATCGAGGCCATAAATTCAGCAACTTTGTTGGTCTCACGGAAGCAATGTTAACCACCACTTCATCCAAAAAATTAAGGTCTAAAACCACATCTTTAATAATATTTGAAATTTCTCAAGGAATTTGCCAAATCTTCCGGATTGAATTAATAACACAAATATTATCTCCTCCAATTATCAGTTTAGAAATTCCTAATGATTTAGCTGCTAGTACGCATTCTTTTAAAGCAAGAGCTTCTGCAATGATAATGCTTCTAATAAAATTACTTTACCATTATGGTCTCTTATAGAATACCCCAAAGAAACTTTATTATCAACTAACTTCGATCCATCGAAATTTAGTTTAAGAAAGTTTGATGGGGTTTTTTTCCCAAGCAATTTCTTCAACACCATTCCCATGATTTTTAGCCGACTTTCCTATATCATGATTATTGAGATCTTTAAACTTAGTTTCATGCCAAGTTTTAATACCATTCATACAATAAATTAAAGAGTAAGTTTACGAACATTCACACTAACATTATTAAAGATAAAGTCATTTCAAAAGAACCAAGCATTCCACCAAATAGAAATAGTGAAATCCGTTCTTAAGAAAAAATCTCTTAGCGTGTTGAACTTTATTACAAAAGTTTTGCTTGGATCGACAATAACTATTGGTGAAAAATTACTAAAATTGGATATACCCATATCTTGAAAAATCAACCCAATGAAAGGGCACTTGAAAAAGAAATGATCTAAATCCTCATTGAGAGATTTCATTAAGACAAAAGATGTGTGAAGGGACATGTTAGAGTATAAAATCAATCTTGAGCCTCGAACCATCAACTAAATCTTATGTTGAGTTGGTTCTTGACATTGAATTTTTAACCATCAGTTCACTCTCTCACTCATCAGTTTGCATACCTCATAAAATCATGAGCGGTTAATTATACTCATGACATGAGTTCAAATACCATCATCAACAATAAACTCGACCTTTGATATGGTCATAAGTAGCACACTTATAACCCCTTAACGAACCTCATTTCGCATGCTTATTTGCACTTATGAGGGTCATTATTTCGGCGTCTCTAGCTTCCTATTTGTTATTCTATGAGATTTTAGCCCGTTTGTAGGAAACGAAGCAAATGAGG